>CAUYRT010011745.1:0-31894 GCA_963574885.1 Lepilemur ruficaudatus
CTCTCTGGACTACTTTGACAGAGTAGGTTTTTGAATGTAACAAGATAAGTCAACTTGAGTTGTAATATATTTTGGGAAATCAGCTCACTACAAATTGCGAATGTAAACATTGTATTGTAAATGTTTTGTAGTTTTCCCCCAATAACATTTTTGGGAAAAAAAAATTTTTGATTTTAACTGTACAATGACAGGGAGAGTAAGGCCTATCAGTGTCTGAGCACATTTAGGAGGACGTGCATGTAACATACCAATTATGTTAGGGCAGGTGCTAAAGAGATTTTTTACATCTGCTCTGGATTTTCCCTTCCCTGTTTTATTTGTAAGTTGGTGCTATTAAATTTGTACTGCCAACAGAAGAACTAATCTTGGGCATTAAGGATCTGTAACTGAGGAATTCTCATCTGTCAATGTTTTAACGACAAAATATTTATTCATCCCTAGTCCCTGAAATAATCTACTCCCTATAGCCACAACAAAATAATTGAGCAATACCAAAGTATAAGGTGGGGCAAAGGAAACAAAACAAACAGGATTTTAAATTATTCAAAGTCACTTAGAACCCCAAATTAGCAATGCTGTTTCACTCACTACTCCTAAGATGAGAAAAATTCCTGTTCTGCTTCTCTTCTTTGTGGTGGAGGCCACACCATTTTTTTTTCCATTCCATAAACAGTGGCTCTTCCCTTTAATCAAAACCCTCATTTTGGAACAGAGATTTTCCTCTGGTCTCTGACAGGAACCCTATTACTGAAGGGACTCCCTATGTTGACTGTTCCGCTGAATGGCTCTCACTGCCCACCACACCTGCCCCACACAATAGGGTCGAGGTGATGTTATTACCTTTGCAAACTGAATTTAGTTCCTCAAGGTGAAGCTGGTGATGACTTTAGAGTTAACTTTTCAAATGGTCAGACTTATTTTGACATAGAATAACCTATGTGAAGGTGAACTATGATTATATAATAAGACACACATGCATGTGGTACTTTTGGAATCTGTTTCAGTTTTTATCGTTATTTATGGCACACGGTTAATTATTTAGCGACAATTAAATTTCATCCCAGTGCATTTAGGTCCCAATCAGGAACAATAACAGTCTATTAAGAACAGCAAGCTTTGTAGATGTATTTCTTAAAGATATATCTTCTTTTTATCTGAGGTTAAATATTAAACATTATTACTATTTATCAGTCTTTGATCTGAGAATATTTGCTTAGATTATATTTAATCATAAGGTCCCTTACTATTTGTGTTAATAACATATATCAGCATCCTCTTCACATAAGGTAAACAAGGGGACTTCGAAAGTAAACTACAGGGGTCCTTCTTGGTGTACTTACACATGCACACACACAGTAAACTACAGGGACTGATATGTGTTGAGCACTTTAATAAAAACTATAATTATTATTTTCTTTCTTTAGTACCAGGAGTTCCAAAGGCAATTTTAATGCACAGGCTTACCTTGGAAAAACTCATTCTCCAGCAGTGAAGCATCCCATGGAGGAGGCATGCCACTTTCCTCCCTCATGACTGCTGGCTTGGGGGCAAATGCACTGTCAACTGGTTGATTTTCCAGAGGTGAATTGTATATTTTTGCCTGCTAATTTTAAAGCAGAAGACACAGAATTATTCTGGAGCTTTTCTAGCCAAAATACATGCTCCCACAAAAATGTCCCCCAAGTTTAAAAGTCCTAGTGTAAGGACTGCAAATCAATTTTCCTAACATTTATTTGTCAACTTATAATGTTTTGTTGTTTCTGCCAGTTGCAGCTGACCATGAACTTCTCCATACTTACATTAATTCTTTTTTTTTTCTTCTTTAGAGAGTCTCACTCTGTAGCCCAGGCTGCAGTGGCACAATCACAGCTCACTGCAGCCTTGAACTCCTAGGCTCAAGTGATCCCCCCACCTCAGCCTCCCAAGTAGCAGAAATTACAGGTGTGCATCGCCATGCCCAGCTAATTTCTTATTTTTTGTGGAGTTGGGGTCTCGCTATGTTGCCCAAGCTGGATTCAAGATTCTGGCCTCAAATGATCTTCCTGCCTCGGCCTCCCAAAGTGCTGAGATTACAGGCATGAGCCACGGTACCTGGTCCACATTCGTTCTTTTAATTACGAATCTTCAGGCAAAGTACTGAGCCCCTCTCTGCCAAAGTTTGCTACAAACTTACATATAGCACTACAGAAATCTCAGGGGAGTTCCTGGCAGGCAGGAAAGAAATCAGCCTCTCAAGTTGGCAGTGTTTTCTCCATGGCCTCAATGCCTGGGACTTTGGATTTAATACTGTAGGTACTATTCTATCAAGAGCCTGTTAGCTAAAACTTGTAGTGGACCTTAAGATTGGTGAATCTGATGGATTTAGGTGGAAGAAAGTGTTTCTATTCAGAGGTCATCTAGAATGGTAGAATCCCTCAGGCATGAAGAGCTGATTTAGTAGTTCTGAAACAAAGGCACTAAAAAGTATAAAAGGTCTTTAAAAAAAAAAAAACAAAACTATTGCTAATTTTAAACTAAAGGATTTAGGAAAATGATATAGAGCTAAAGTTGTTTTCGTTTTTTTAAACTAGCAAACATTTATCTTGATTTGATCAAATCCAATCACTGCCCTACTTTCAAGCTTTCATTTGTCTTCATACCCTTGCGGGCATTATCCACCCCCATACCTTCACTTTCTTGTGCCAAAACTCCATTTGCATTTCCTCTGTCAAACTGGCTCTGTCACTCATGACTCCACTTTAACTCATCCTGCACTTAGCCCTACAGAAGGCCGCTTCCCTTTCCCGTCTCTACTTTCAGCTTACTCTGCTACCCAGTCCTTGCCTCTTAAATCCTTCTCCTCCCTAAGTGTTCCCTACATTTGATGTTCACCTCATCTTTAATGCCTGAGACCAAATGTCTAACCTTTCCAAAGCTCCAACTTTTTGATTTCTCCACCACAAGTCTGCTTGATTCTAAAGCCCGGGTTCTTTTAATCCCTGCATTCTTTACAATCTAGTATTTTCACTCCCACCTGCTTTCTTTCTCAAGGTCTAGGTCAATTTTTGCTTATAGAAACCTGCCCAAATTTCATTGACATGTGGTTTTCAGTTCTATGGGCAAGCCACGATTGACTACTCACAAAGGAGATTTATTAATAAGGAAGGACTTTTCCCATGATAATTTATTGGTCATTGGATATAATTTAACACACTAATACAAAATTCGGAAGTAAATAAATATTAGAAGGAAAACGTAATTATAGTGAGATATCCATTGGAAGTTATAAAACCTCAAACTAATCGTTTGAGAAATCAGATGAGTTAAAGCTAATTTTTTTTTTACTCTAAAGTATACTGAAGTATTTTCTTTAATTCCCTGCCTAATGTCTCTCCAACTCTTTGTTGGTGACAACAATTAGTCACAGATCTTGTAAATCCATTCTTCCCACATCTGCAGTTTTGACAGTTGGTGTGGAGTAGACATAGCTGTTTAAGAGACTTTCAAGGGTCATTGTTTCTGAACCATTTAACACCTGAACAAACTTCAAATTTTCTCTTTGTAGACTAGCGTACATTCCTTGTGGCCTCCAGGATCACATTCCTTTATAATGAAAATTTACAGTGACATGAAAAGTACATGAAGAAGGGCTCTGTGTTTCTGCTTCTGATTTTTGCTCTTTCTCCTCTTCTTCTGCTAGAAAATAGCAACCCTTCCTTCAGAGTCCAGTTCATAGATCACCGTCTCTGCAAGCCCTTCTCTAACTCTTCCAGGCAAAATTAATTCCCATAGTTTTTTTATGCTCCTTTATCGTACCTGTTAGGTTATACTGAAGTTGTGTACACCCTTTCCACTTGCACATTACCACTAGCCTTCTCCCCTTCCTCCCTACCACCAATTTCAGTTCCTACTCTGATCTCGGAAACCAGAGATTCAAAGACAAATCAGTCAGGACCCTGGAAGTGGACAACCTCTAACTGACTAAGAAAGCACAGTGTTCTCCTTTTCACCCAAGCACCTAGCCTGGCATCTAGCATACAAGAGATTGGTTAATATCAAATCTAAGACTACTCTTCCCACAGTAACATTTCCTTCTTCTGGACCTTTTAAACACATTTTTGTATACTCATTTGCTACCAATTTTCTTATGTTTGGAGAAAGTCACTCATTTTTACTGTTTTCAAAGTACTTTTTATAATATTCTCTAATTTACAACAAATTTGTGAATTACGGATTATCATTCCCATCTTGCAGATGAGAAAACTGTACCTCATATAAGTGCCTACTTAAGTCACATGAATAACATTATGTGGCATTGACTACACACACTCATATGATCTGATCCCTAACCCTGGTCTTGCCATTATGTTGTTTTTTTACTGTTACTCTACTAACATACATATCTTCAGCAAGATGATAAACTTTCTGAAGAGGGGAACTTGTCTTAGACATTCCGTGCCTTACATTACTTGTGGCATGATACTTTGCAGGTATAAACTGATTTACCATATACCAAGGTAGAAAACTACCTATTTAAGATTTCTAGTATGTATTATTACAGAGATTGAGACACTGAAGATGTATAATATTAGGATTCAGAAAAGCATGCTGTAGGCAGGACAGCACAGTGGTTAGACACATCACCTCTAATAGGTTCAAATCTTGGCTCTGCCCATTAATAGCTATATGACTTTGGGCAAGTTATTTACCTCTTTTACCTTAGTTTCTCTCTTGAAAAAATGAAAATAACAACAGCAACAACAACACCACCTACCTCATAGGGTTGCTGTGAGGATTAAGTGAATTAATAGTTGTAAAACATTTAGAATATTTTCTAGCACTTAGTAAGTCCTTACTGTTTGCTGTCCCTACTCTTTTGTGGTTATAGAGAATTTCCTAGAGGCCTCCTGCTGATGCTTGCAGTCCATTGAGCTAGAAAACTATCCCAAAGGATTAGAGGCCAGAGTTTCAAAATTCTGGCTTTCAGATCTCAGTTACGTTCTCAAACAAGGTACATAACATAGGCTGCGCAACATGAGGCCTTTTACACAACTCCAATTTACTCTACCGATACTGTCTGCAATTCTGACATGACTAGACTAGACAAACAATCCTTCTGTCGTAGAGTAACCTTAGAATATTGAGAACTTACAAGGGCAGCCAAACCTGCAGAGCAGCTGTCAGAACTGAAGCCTGACGCTGATTATCAAGTGCCTTGCCAAAATCAACAAATACATTTGTCAAGGTGTTCCTGAATTTGCTCTATGTCTGTTTTCCTGCATAGGCCACATCTGCCAGTGTACCTGTGGCTTGAAACCACCCAATAATTTCTTCTTTCAATTACTGAGTGCTCAGGTTGTGCCAGAGAGTGGGGATACACAGGTGAGTATGACAAAGTCCCTGCCTCGGGGAGCTCACAGCAACCCAAACGAAAAGGCCAGTGTGCAAAGTGCCACATTGGAGGTGTGTTCCTAGGGGCACAGAGCTGGCAGTATCACCTAGCAGGAGGCCCAGCCAGAATCTGTTCAGATGTAAGGAGTAATCAAGTAGCCCAGGCATGCTGCCAAACTTCCTACAATACACAGGAGACCTCCCACCCCTGAAACAGAGTTATTCAGCCCTAAATGTCAACTGTGCTGAGGTTGAAAAAAACCCTAGGCTCGATGATCTCCAAGTTTCTCTCTAGCTCTAAAAATTCTATGTTTTCTGAAGCCCTTTGCTTCCTTTAAGCATATGCAAATGTTTAAACAGCAGCTTCCTCCTTTTCTGAGTGAAGTTCATCCAATAATGTAGTACAACCTCCCATAAAATGGATGGAATCCCCTTGTACCATTCCGGCCAGGCTGCCAACCCAGTGATGGGAAGTTCATCACCTCAAATCTTGGCAAGAATTCCTATGGCAGTACTAGTCAACTTCCAGCTGTCTTTGGAGATAAGGGGATAGGACTTCCATGAATAAATAATGAAAATCTCCATGTCATGCAGAACTCTTGTTTTAGATAGTACTTTCATTATTTTTTCTCTCCTACTTTTTATAATAGATGTTAACTGGGAGCAACAAACACTGGCTTGATTATTTGCCTAGCTCTTCCCTTTCAGATTGTCATGCTCTGAGCAGTGAAATGGTTACACACAAGTGGCAATCAGGAGTGTCAAAGAAAGATGTCCATGAATCCTCAGGCTGGATTCTCAAATCCCAAGAAACTCCAAATTAACTCGACCATTTAATAACTTCTAGGCATTTGCATCTGTTTTCACATTCCTTGTCTGCTTAAGACAGCAGAGGATGGTCAGCTGAGCATTTCTCCCTGGAAAACTGAGAGTACAGAAGCATCCCGGAGCAGGGCTGTGTCTTCTTAGAGAGCAAAGCTGGATGCAGAGGATGTGCCACTTCAGTCCACTGCTCAGTGACAGCAGGGTCTCTGCAGGTAGAGAGCACCCAGGGGCCACATGTAAACAGGGCGCCGGGGCTGACAAACTATTGTGTCATTATTGACTTCTGGTTGTGAAGGTATAGAGATTCATGGTAATCATGAGTCTACCATTTGCTAGTGTGACCTCAAGCATAAATTTTAAACTCTCTAAACCTGAGTTTCTTCATCGTTAAAATGGGAACAGTAACAGGACCTACTTCATAGATATTCTCTAGGGATTAAATGAAAGGGTCTATGTCAAGTGCCTGGATGACAATAAATTCTCCATTATGTTACCACCCGTTGGTGCTGGTGTCATGGTTGGGGCTGAAGCATACAGAGGAGAGAAATGGAGTTCAGTGTTAATATCCAGAAAGAAGAAGTAGTGTAAAGAACCTCTGTTTACATGTGCTCCTTGCCAGAATTCTACTCCATGCTTTTCGTTAAAAAAAAAGAAAAAAGAGAGAGAGAGAGAGAGAGGTAGCAGTACTAAGGCCACAGTAAACACCTTTGCTCTCCTCTTCACCCTTAGTCCCTTCCAAAACTCTACCTTTCCTTCATCTCCAAACCACATGAGTTACACAGAAGGACACAGGCAGTACAGATCAAAAGTTACGACCATGAAAAAGCAGAAACTTAAAGCCTCTCCATCCAGTAAGCACGTGAACACAGTGGTAAATTTGAATTCAAGCCTTTGAGGGAGGGTCTCACTGGGTCAGTCCCCTCATGTGAACTTGTTCCAGCCTCTCACCTGTCAGTGGTTTCCTCTCTGAACACAAATGACGAGCACACTCCGAAAGGATCCAGTCCAGACCCACCCTGACTGGCAAAAGTGGCTGTGGCTGCCTCCAGCCTCTTCCTCCACCCAGTGCTCCAGGGCCATCCAGGAATGATACGCGGTGAATTATCGGAGATGCCATTGATGGTGTGAGTGGAGACATGATGGCGTCCCTTCTTCCCGGCAGAGCTCAGCCTACTATTTGAGCATTCCAGTACCAGAGCCAACTGGAAACCAACTACAACTGGGAAACTTTGAACTCTCCAGTTGAAATCTTAGCTTCTAAAGTAAATTTAAAGTTGAGCCAAGGGGAATCCTACTGAAATAGGCAGCCAACCTGGAATGGCCTAAGGTCTAAATTTCCTAGTGTAAGCTTTAGTTCTCTGCTTACTTACCCCAGCAGTTCCCCTCACAGACGCAGGAAGGCCTGCATGGCTGTCACATCTGTGGAAAGAATTTGAAATAATTTCTTTAAAAAAGGGCCTTTTACCAGGAGGAAACGCAACAGCACATTTACCATTATACTTTGATATCTTGAGAAAATACATTTTTAATTCTCTGTAGAAAGATATCTTAGTTAATATTAGTACATTGTTGAAAAGAATTTCACAAACCTCTTCCTATGATTGCTTAGAATCAATGTTTTACATTTTTGTCACTCAGGTTTCCAAGAAAAAATTATGTAATAGTGGATTTGTATTTGAGCACAGCATGAAAACATCATAAAATACAGTTGTCAAATTTGTTGAATGTCTATTATGTGTCAGGCACTGTTTTCATGATCTTTGTGCATGTTAATTCATTTAGATATATCACTTCCATGAAGAGGATATTATGGCTACTCCCATTTACAGATGATGGGATGGAGAAGTTAGAACACATTGCCCGAGGTACACAGTTAGTGGCAGAACTAGGGGTCAGGCACAGCTTGTCTGAATCCAGAGCCCTGCTTCTTAACCAGTACAGCATACTGACTCTTCTTCCAAATGGGAAACAGATTTTCTGTTCCTGTGTATTTTTATTTTAAAAAGCAATTACATCAGGACCAGACTTAACAATCCATAAGAGCTTTTATTTTAAAAAAGCAAAAAAAAAAAAATGTTTTTTTTTGGTAACTATTTTTATAAAAATGCCTGACTTACTGGAAAACCATTTTGGACGTGAATAAGTACACCTTTACTATTTATTTTGCTTCTCTGAAATTCAGTGAGAAGGTAAAAATGTACAAGATCTAGGCCCAAAATTGAGATGCATTTTGATCACTTAAATCTATAATCTTATGCCAAGGGGTGCTAGATACCTGAATTCTGGTTCAAGATTTGACAGACCATAATGAGTCAGAGCTCCTGCATTTAATCACAAGCCCTACTGATGTCACCTCTTTGAGAGCCCTCACATATATCCCCACTTCTCCATCTCCAATCATTCTGCCTGATATTAAACTTTCACAACTGCTCTTCTGGACTCCTCTGCATCCTTCACACCTCCAACAGAAAGATCCGTCTAAAACGCAAACTTGATTTATCAATCCCTGCCTAGAAACCTCGAAAGGTATTATCCAAAAATCTTAACATGGAACAAAGCTTTTATCTCGTGACCCCACCCCCAGACAACCCTTAAAGTCTCATCTCCTCACACTCTACTCCTCCATAGGAGGAGTCTTGTCAAATTAATTCCACCTCCATTCAATATTCTCTTGTTTTCACACATTTTCAGATACTATTCAGAAATGCTCATTCAACCGAGTAGGGTGGGGCTCAAGAATATTCTTTTCCAACCAGAGCCCTTGGTGATATTCCCCCCAAGTGTCGCTGGAGTACACTGGAACCACCGAGGAGCTCCACCTGTATGGCCACAGGCCATTCAGACCCCACACGTCCACACCCTCCTTCCAACCTCGCTCCTTCCTATCCAATCAAGCAGGTCCTGCGATTCAAACTCAGAAATCCCTCTCAAATCCATCCACATCTCTACATCTCCTTGCCTTTACCCTGGTGAAGACATTTATCATCTTTTGCCTTTATTATTGCACTAGCCCCTTAAACCGTCCTTCTGTCTCCAGCCTTTGTCCTAATCCAATCTATTCTCTATACATCGGCCAGAGCGATCAGTATTAATCGAATCATGCCACTTCCCAGCAGACTTCCATTTGCTCTCAGGTAAAAGTTGAAATTCTTTTCTGCATTTGTAAGGCCCTATATGATCTAGTCCCTGTGTGCTTTACAGCCTCACAACTCACCTTCCTATATCCCTTCTGCCATAGGGGATCTGATAGATCTCTGAGCCTATGCACACATTGTTCCTTTACCCAAAGCACTTTTCTACCACTTATTTGCCTGGATAACTAAGTCATACTGGAAGAATCACTATAATACCATTTTTTTTCCAAGAATCCATTAGACTTTGTCTGAGATACATACTGCTCCCCTCACACGTCCTCCCGTAGCACACAGATCTTCCCCATCTCTTAGCATTATTCTTGTATGTTTCCTGGTTTCCTTTTTGTTGTCCTCACAAGACTAAAGCCTGGGAATGCAAGGCCTGTTTTGTCCCATAGTGCTGCACGTATTCTTCAAGCAGTTTTTGTTGAATAAATGAATGAATGCATTCATTCTTATCCGCACACATCTGCTCTTCCTCTTATTTTCTTCACAATCATCCACCTGGTTTCCCAAGCCAGAGTGGAAAGTTCACCTCTGCTCCTCCATCTTCCTCACTCACCACTTCCAATTGGTTCTCAGGATTCTACATTCTAAATCTTAAACAAATATGCCCATGTTTGCCTTCCTCATTGCTTCTGCCTTATTTTAGACTACCACTATCTCAACAGTGCCTTACCTGGTCCCTCTGACTCTACTTTTGCCCCCTCAAATCTATTCTTTGTGCTACAGATACAGCCAACGTTTCTCAGCCTTGGCACTACTGACGTTTCTTTGTCGTGGTGGTCTGCCAGCTGTGCTGTAGGACATTTAGCAGCATCCTTGGCTTCTATCCACTGGATACCAACTGCACACCCCCTTCAGTTGTGAAAACCAAAAACATTTTTTCCAACACTGCCAAATGTCCTTCAGGGGACAAAATCACTTTTGGTTGAAAACCACTGAGCTAAAGCGATCTTTCTAAAATGAAAATCTGATTATGCCACTTCTCTGTTCAAAAACCATCAATGGAAAAAATATACACGTATGCACACATACACACACATGAAAATGCATTGAAATGTTAATGTTTGTCCAGATCAGTGGGTTGTTTATAAACAAAGAATATGAGTGGCATTATTTTAAAAGGGATTAAGGTATTATTTTGAAAGTGATTAATGGCTCCCACTCCCTACAGGATCAAGTCCGAGCTCCTTCATACGGCATTGCATGTATAAGGTCTCTGCATTGTGGCCTCTGCCAACCTCTCCTGCCCCATCTTATCAGTCCTCACCTTCACTGGGTCACTGAACCCCAGGGACCTAAGTGAATTCCTGTTTGCTCCAGTCTCTGCACCTTTGCTTGTGTCATTCCTTTTGCCAGATGCAGCCTCTAGACCCTTAATTGCCTGGCTCAGTCCTATTTGTCCTTCAAAAATTGGCCCTTCCCTTCCAGGAAGGCTTCTGGATCCTCTAGTCTGATTTATGTGCTTCTCCTACATGTTCTCCTGGCAGGAATAACATGCATTACTATAGCACTCACCACATTGGAGCACAATCATCTGTGTACTCTGCTGTTTCCCAGGTTGCAGCTATGCCCCATGGTATCCCTGTGCCAACTGTAAAGGGCACTTCCCCTTCCTCAAGACCTTTTACTGTCATTTGCCAGAAATTCCCATAATACATACACAGATCCATGATGGTTACGATATAATTGGCACGTCCTAGAGTTCTGTGGTGTTACCTCCTGCCTGACCCTATGCAGCAATCTGGTGCTACCTACGAGATTATAAAGTCCTCCAGGCAGGGACTTAGATTTAATTTCACTATTTTTCTTCTTTATTTTATAAATTTCACTCTCTTATCTCCAGTACTAACCACAGTGTCTGATCCAGAGTAGGACTTTGATATTAATAAAAGCTTAATAAATAAAAGAAAGGGAGTATCATCTTGGCTACAATCACCCGTGCCAGGAATTCTGACACTCCTTACCATAGTGGGAATAAACTAAGCCGCTGTGGTTCCCAAAATTGCATGAGCATCTAAATATCCTGGAGAATTAAAAACAAATCAGTAAAGTTCCCTAAACCTACTTCAGACCTTCTAAATCAGAATGACAATGCTGGAGCCTAATTATCTGTCATTATTTTTATATTGCTGATGAGATTCTATAACTAGATCAACCGGGAACCACTGGCCACACAGGATAAAACTCAAAGCCACTCCCTTTGTCTTGCTTCTCCCTGTCACCACCACAACCCTGCTGTTTACCTGTGGACACCACACCTGGGACCACAGAATGAGCTTTTCTAAAGAAGGATCTTGGTTACTCTGACTTCTCCTTCGGTCTAAGTGCCTTAGAGTCCTGTGTCTTCCAATTCAGATATAGGCACTCAACTGGAAAAGAGGAAGAGTGTACAGTAGGACGTCTGGAGGGATTGAGGGTGGAGAGAGAGAGAATATATCCAGGAAAAAAAATATGATCTGCCTTTTTAATTTTTCAAATTAAATGTGGCCTTTTTGCTTATGTAACCGGGAGGTTGCAGCTGGACTGCCTAAGCTGTGCACGCCCTATGGATCAGGCAAATTTGGGCATGTCTGAAGAGCAGTTAGGTGGATGCACCAAAGCTCTTTGCAATGGAAGGGTAACACACATCACCTATTCATGGTGGGGAGGGCACCACTGGAATAACTGGGGGTCTGGAACAAGAAAGGAACAACTGTAGATTCTCCTTGGCAGCCAGGAAGACTGCATGTATAAGTGCATGACACAAAGTATTGGATATCCACTGAACTCTGTGGAAAGATTTTATGAGACGATGGAGTTGCTGAAATTCTGTGATGGGAACTGAGCACCACATGCTACATGCACTAGATGCCCCATAACAAGACACGTGGAAACATGACTTACAGGAAAATGATGGGGGAAGCTACATGCAATATATGTATACTTTTCTAGAATTTATTGGCTACCAATAAATAAATTAAAACATGAATGGGAAATATTTTTTTTCCTAGGGTTGGGGTGGGGTCAACCATTTATGAATAGGGTTAAAATCATAGTGAAATAATTTGGGAAGTGTATACATTTTGGAGGAGGAACAAATCATATTTGAAGCAGGAATGCTAAGCCTTTTTGCCTCTTTATACATTCAAGAAGTCATGTTCCTATGGCTTCTTATCTACCTACATCAAGAAATCAAAGCTTCAAGCCAATACTTTTATTAGCTGCGTCTTAAAGTAAATGAGTATATCTGGTGAAATGATGAAGTCCATTGTCTTTTGGGGACGGCTACCCATTACTCAGTGTTATTTCTCAGTTAAAAGTAAACCTTGAAAGAGAAAAAGAAATTTCTCTGATAAGCAAGTTTTTGAGGGCTGAACAGAAGGCTGTCTTTTGCCTTCTGTTGGTTCTTTGTCTCTGATTTGCAGAAGATCCTCTAAACTGCTTTGCCGACTTGTTATCCAGAGCACCAAGTGTGACAAAGTCAAGCCCTTGATGGCTTCAGCAAGTAGAAACCTGACTGCTGCCTGGCCCAGCATGACTGTGCTTCCCGGGGCCCTTTGTCAGTCTTTCCTGCTGTGCTCACAGACAAGGAGGAGCTCCTGAATCAGAGTCTGTATTTTGAAGGTTGATTTTGTATTTCAGAGGATCAGAACTGCCAAAGAAACTTAGGTTCTACCTGAGATTAAAGAGCCCCTAAGAATGTATGATACACAGTTTATATCCCTCACCAGAGTAGAACACTCTCTTTTGAAAAAAATCCTTCCTTTCCCACATTTAGGATTTATATCCAAATATTTAGGTTACATTCAAATTTAAAAATCAAAAGGACATGATTTCAAATTTTATCGAGACTTCTTACGAGCAAAACACAGTGCCTTTATTATATTCCACACCAGCAGAATTAACAAATATTTATCAGTGTCAATGATAATGTTAAATGTTAAATATTCCCACTTACATTTTGAAAGTAAAATGTATTTAAAGATGATAAATTCTGAAAACTGCTAAACACACACATCTACTTAAAAG
This sequence comes from Lepilemur ruficaudatus, assembly GCA_963574885.1. Taxonomy (NCBI): domain Eukaryota; kingdom Metazoa; phylum Chordata; class Mammalia; order Primates; family Lepilemuridae; genus Lepilemur; species Lepilemur ruficaudatus. Next base: position 13,344 of record CAUYRT010011745.1, read on the forward strand.
ATGGAATTTGTTTTGTTTTTGCCTGCTGTGTCTCAGTTTCAATTTGTCAGGTTAAAAGACCTACAAGTCATTTTGGTATCTAAGAATGACATTATCTAAACAGAATTTTGCAAGAGCTCAATTTTTTCTTTTCAGTTTGGTCTATAACCAAAATACATGACTCCCAGAATGAAGATTATAGATTGTTTATCTACTTTGATCCACTTTTGCCGTAACTTGCAATATGAGCTTGGAAGTAACTTGCCCATACATTTAACAGGTTCCTCAACTTCTCCCGGTTTATTAATGTTAGATTGTTCAGCTACACAATACTCTGCCTCAAAGAAAATCACCTAAAATACAAATTACATCACAAATCCTAGCTACACCACACATTAGGAATATTTCTTTTCTCCTTAAAAGAAGTATTTCCTGTGCAAGAAATACTCCTCAATTCTCAAACATTTTTTACAAAGAAAAGCAACTCACCTATTCGAAGAGTATTTCCTTGCAAAGTGACTCTGGTAGAGACAGTCACATAAATCTACATTTTGTTCAGCTCTTCATTATTTCATCAGACAAAAACAACCTCAGGTGAAAGCTGGAAGTAAAAAACCTTCCATCCACCCAAGAGAGGAGGACAGGGCTTTGCTAAGTCCCAGAGCCTCATCACACGCCCCACCAGCTGCTTGCTGGCTCTTGTTTTTCAGTGACAGTGACCTCCAACACCTTTTATTTAGTGCGGCAACGCACTCTTAAACCTGACGGCACACGGAACACATCACGTGCCAAGCCAACACCTTAAGAGGGTGGGAAGCTTTGCAACCAGGAAGACGTGCCGAAAATATTCAGCAGTCAGCTCAACTGCACATAAGCACAGCCTTGCTTGTTTTTCACAAAACAATCCAATAACACAATGAGTCAAGTGAACTGATTTATACGGTTCTAAACCGGGAACCATCTGGAACTATGTCTCCACTGCTCCAAAAGCTTCTCCTCTCTCACCTTATATTTAAATTCTGGGCAACCACAAGGCAACAGCTGCCCTCAATATTTCTAGTAGCAGCAATACATTTTCCTATTCTGTTTAAAATTCTATGTTCTCTACTCCCTTTGCTCATTTCATATTTATTCTCATCTAGTCTTTATACCCCAACTCTGGTTATGACCTGGTCACACATACTCCTTAAAGGAGGAGTAGTTTTGATTTAGTTATCTCTTCCTGGCCAAGAGATAGACCTGGCTCTTGGAGCAGTGGAAAAATTGTCAATTTCCCAATGTTTAACCCATCATTCACCAAATGCACCATCCCCAGCAGTTCGTTAGAAGTTGGATTTCAGGTGAGCCAAGTTTCATAGTTTCATAAGAATTTTGTCATTGTGTGAGCTAAGTCCTGTTTCCTTTGTTAATATCTGAATTGAAATTCTAAGAACAAACATTAAACATTCTGGACACAAAACAGGCTGCTGGCCTCTGATATCAGCTAACAAGTGCGCTGTCACATGATCTGAGTTTAACTCACCCTTTCTGTCCCTGCGATTGAGCCTTTAAAGTCTCCTTTCCAGATTTCCTGAACGAGAAGAGGGAAGCGAATGATGATCTGAAGCTTGGCCGTGAAGGAACAGACGTTGGTTTTTTTTGATTAGTTAAATTTTTAGATCTTGATGTTTGCAATTCTACTGGATCTAAAAAAATTTTGCATCATTAAAATATTTCCAAGTAAATACAGTTGAAAGAACAAAGCCTTCACTCTTGTTTCCATCTCTCCCTCTATGTAGTCTAGAAACAGAGCAGGCAGCCTCACACGAAGACCTCAGGATTTAAGGGGAGTCAGAGCCTTCTCTCAGAGCCCTGTGCCTCCCATGTTCTGTTGGGACTACAGGCATGCACCACCATGCCCGGCTAATTTTTTCTATATATTTTTAGTTGGCCAATTAATTTCTTTCTATTTTTAGTAGAGACGGGGTCTCGCTCTTGCTCAGGCTGGTCTCGAACTCCTGACCTTGAGCAATTCTCCCACCTTGGCCTCCCAGAGTGCTAGGATTAGAGGCGTAAGCCACCATACCCGGCCTACATATATGGTTTTATATATGTGTTTACATGTAACATTTATAGGTTGAGCAACCCAAATCCAAAAATTCAAAATCCATAGTGCTCCAAAATCCAAAACTTTTTGAGCACCAACATGATGCTCAATGGAAATGCTCACTGGAGCATTTCAGATTTTAGATTTTCAGATTTGGGATATTCAATTGGTAAGTACACATAATGCAAATATTCCAGAATCCAAAAAGAGCCAAAATCTATAAGAATTTCAGATAAGGGATACTCAACATTTTTGTATTTTTTATATATATATATATATTATATATATAGACAATATATAGTTTTATACTTGAGTATTAAAACTTCAAAGGCAACATCAACATATACAAAATCTGTAATACCTAGTACCTTTGGATATACTGACTTTATAAATATTAGACGAATTTAGGATAAGGGAAAAGTCCCCATGGTATATATGGGGTTGATCTAAAAACAAACTGTCTTTTTAAACAGATTTGTTTATTATGGAAGTTACAAGACTCTCCCCTCCCTCAACCCTTCCCCGTTCTCTGCTTCCTCCTCCTTCTTCATCATCATCCCATTTATTTAAGTGCTTACTGTGTTCCAGATTAATACTTTATACGTATAATTTTACTTGATTCTTACAACCATCCTATGACGTAGGTATAATCCTCACGTAAAGATCATAAAATTGAGGTTTATAGAGAATGAATAACTGGGACAGATCACATGGATAGAGACAGAATGGAGAACTGAATCCAGGCTTTTTTTTTTTTTTTTACATCAATGGCTGTGTTCCCAACCACTATGCCATCTTGCCTGATTCCAAAAACAACTCTGCAGCCCTGACATTACAGTAAAATTTCAGTTCACTTTTTTTTTAGTGTATATTGTAAAACTTTTGTACCTTATGACTTTAAAATAGTCCTAAACATGGATTTATTAAATTGAAGATCCACTGAGCTATTATCTACAATATATGCTACAGAAAAAGAAAAAAAAATTAATTAAAAATTATTTTCTTACCATTTTTTGCCATCTCCTTCCTTAGCCTATATGTAAGTGGTTGTTTTAACATTTGGCCAACATCTGTTTCATTGCAAAACTTTTTTCTTTGAATTTCTTCAAACCATTCACCAGTCACTCCTTGAAGCCATCTGATATCCCTCTTTGTCTTCTGAAGTTTGCTGAAATAAAATAAAAATATCAATGTACCCTTTAAATTCATTCACATGGTACAAATTCACGTGATGGACAATACTTTACCTAATGGAGGAACAGCATGAACTCTAAGTCAGAAAAACATGGACTCTAGTCAGATTTTTTCCTTTCACCACTGTCTATATATTTTAGGAGTATTCTTCAAATTATGATGACAATTTAAAAGTTTTGCCAGTAATTAAAATAATCGCCAAGTCAATAAGGCCAATCTGAATTGAGCAATGTGCTAAAATCTGTCCTAGTAATGTAATTGCATATAGATGTTCTAATGACATGCAGAAACTAGAATATTCTAGTTCTGATTACTCATTCATTTGTTAATACATTAAATGTTTATTGAGCAATCTTAATTAATTAAATGTTTATTGAGGCCCTGTGTAGGCTGTGGGGATTCAACAGTGAATGTAACAAGTAGGGTTCTAACTTGTCCATGCAGTAGTCAAAGATAAAAGCTAACATGCAGAAAAAAAAATTATTGAATATAATGGTCTTAGATAATGGAATTCTTTAAACACAAAACACAAAAGCCCATGACTGAGCACAAGACTAATGCAAAGGTAGTAAGGGATAATATGCTTTGAGATAAACAGGAAAGGCCATGCAGAGCACAAATGTGTCCGCCCCACAACTTCAGCATACCAGGCCTCAAATTCTGTCATTATTTTTTTTCTTCTCTCCTGCCTTTTCTGGCTTAGTCCTCTTTCAAATGAAAATGCTGCTCTAAGTCCTTAATTAAATCGCTGGTTATCACTGGTTGTCGTGATTTGCTTTTTTTTTTCCAAAGTAGATCACTTTGCTCTATTTAAGCTGTTTGGAAATCCGAGGTGCTTAATCCAGAGGGGGACGTTCCTAGACTAAGGCAAAATGAGCAGAAAGGGGAGTTTGCAGAACTTAATCACAAGGCTAATAAAGTGGCTGCTTTTGCATAGCTGATGAAAAAGTTAGGCATGTTGCTGAGTTCCAATCTTGGGAATTTCTGCTGTTTGGGGAAGTATTTCATGTGACTCAGCAGCTTCACTCTTTATCCGGGGTCTGCTGGAAAGCACAATGTTAGGGCCTTCACTAAGAAGGTATAAACAAGATGTCTGCAAAGCGGCAAACTTGGGGTTAAAGGCAATGAACTGAGATGGCGGTAACTCAGGCTCCTGCTCGAGGCTATGATACTGCCATTTTATAAAAATATTCCAGAAAGAAGCCAGAGGTCACCCTGCCCAGACTTGCATTTTGAAAATCCTTAGGCAGCAGTCATTATGTTCAGGCTAGAGAATTTGCATTGGTGCCTCCTCTTTTGCAATTGCCACCCTCAGACACCTGGTCACTCCTGTCTCTTCTCTATTGCTACTTCCACTACTAACAGAACAGACCGAGAGACCCTAAGTATCTGCTTCTAACCAAGACTGGCTGCCTCCAACTTATTAATACTTACCTCCTAGAGTCTCACTTTTGTACACAACCTCCACTTCCTCACAACCCCCCGCTAATCACAGGTTTTCCAAAAGCCAGCACCACCCTCCTCTACTTCTCAACAGGTCCATCTCATTTCAGAAGTCAGTCAAGCTACCTGACTTAGGAACATCCTATGTGAACATAACTTTTTTTCCCTATAGGCTTGATGTAACATTGACTCTCTTTTAAAATTAATCCTACTTCACTTAATTCCACCTCGAGCACTCTTTCCACATTTGGGCACGTATCTATCACTGCCTGTTCCTTCCTGGCTTCATTTGCCAGAAGTCTGCATTTCCCTGAAAGTATTCATACACTTTGAATTCTACTCCAGGAAATACATCTTAAAGCAATAATCCCACCCCAAGCACACTGATTTAACTGACCATCATGAAATTGCTAGAAATAATGACGCAGGCAAGCCAGAATCCTGGGGAAATACATGTGACACAACATGAAGCAGGAAAAACAAAACACAACATTGTGTCTCTTACTGCTATGTAAAAATGATCCCTCATTTGAGACACACTAAGGAAAAAATGAAACCACCTGATCTTTTAGAGTAGAATAATTGTAGGTGTCATTTCCATTTCTACATTATGTTCAATTTTATTTTAGCTTTTTAATCATTCAATATGTACAATATGTAGTTATTTCTTCCTTTCGTTTAATTGTGAATTTGTACTTATATTGTCATTTTTCCATTAAATTTTCTTTGGAGAAAGAGGGGAAAAAAATCTGTCATATTATCAGAATCCTAACACAGTCGCTGTTGCCCTTTTGGCGTGATTTCTCCTCTGCGTTTTTCACACGATTGTGATACAATGTGTTCAGGACACTTCTGTGGAAGGCCTCCTATGGTGCAGACGCTGAGATAGTATGGTGAGCAGAGCAGATATGGCTCACACCCCAGAGATCTTGTAGCCTAGTGGGAGAGAGAAATAGCGATACAAATGTAAAGTATCAAATAGTAAACACCAGTTACTCATTCAATGCATGTTTGAAGGCTGGGCAAAGAGCAATGAAAAAGTCAAGTCTCTGCCCTCATGGGATTTAAATTCTGCTGCGTTGGGAGTGTGAGTTTGTGCACAGGTGCAAACAATAAAAAAGTAAATACCTGCTATGTGAGCATGCAACAAGGGCCCCCCTGCGCCCAGGCCAAAGCAACAGCAAAGATTTTCCTGAGAAGATGACACAGGGCTGGAAGGATGTAGGATGAAAGGAGTAGTGGGCAGGAGTGTCTGGGAGAGAACTTTCTAGGCAGAGGAGTAGCCATGGTAGAGCAAGAAGTGCCCCAAGGGAGGAAGCAAGGAAAAAAATGAGTCCTGCATGGCTGGAGTGTGGAGATGGAGAGGAAGACTAACCCAAGGAGAAAGGAGAGAGGACAGAGGCAGCAGTCGGATCACGCAGCATTAGAGGAGTCAGGTTAAGTAGTTTGGTGCTTGGTCCTAAGCAAGGAGAAAGCATGGCTGGCTTAGCAGGGGTGTGACACATCGGATCTGCATTTTTAAAAGATCATCCTAGCTGCAAGTGGAGAACAGATTCCAGTGGGAGACAGGAGACCAGTGAGGGTGTTTATAGGGTCTAAGAGAGAAAGGCATCTGCTTGTACAGGATGGTGGCAGTGAAGCTTAAGAAAAGTGGAAAGTGTTCAGAGAGACTTAGGGGGAAAATTGACACCCAAGTGATGGAAAGACTTGGAGCGGTTAGGTGAAGAGACATTTCAAAGAAGATTCCCAGACTTTTGATTTATATAAGTGCATAGAAGATGCTACTCATCGAGATTGTGCATATATGATTTTTAAAACTCCAAACTTAACATTGTATCAGTAACACCTTTAACATTACTCATCTTCAGAACAATCATTAAATAGTTGCATGATATTTAAGTTAGTATGTTTTCCGTAATTTATTTATATACCCCTGGTATTTATTATGCCGCTGGTGAAGGGCATTGAGATTTTCCCGTATAAATACTGCTGTATTAAACATCATGTGCAATTTTCTATTTTTATAGTGTTTCTGTCAGACACTGAAATACAATGATTGGGTCAAAGAATCAAAACCTTTCTGTGATTAAACATACTACCACAATGGCTGTACCAAAATCACTCATGCTAGCAATGTACAAGGACATTAGACATCCTTGGAAGACTAGGTATTATTATTTCCAGTATTTTTATTTTTATAATTTAATATTTTGATGGCACTATTTATAATGTCAGCAATTATTTTTCTTTCTAAGAATTTCTGTTTTCTTTGTTTAATAAAATATGCCACATTTCTTTGATAGGTAGTGAGTTTTCAACATTTTCCCATATGTCTGTTTATTAAGTATATTTTGTGGTTGGCAATTGTATGTTTTGTCAATTTATAAACCAGGGCCTGAGAGTTTTTCATTAGAATGAGACATATTTAAGAGAAAATATTAGTTTATTATTTTTCTTATTTGTTTTAAATATTTTGCCCAGGTTTCTGATCTTCATTTTGATTAAATTTTGAATGTTGGGCCATATAAACCTCATTCTGGCTAGGACTAAAGTAGGTAAAAACATGAATAATCTGTAGATATGTTTATGCTAATATTTATATCCTGAAGACAATGAGACATGAAATTCAGATAGTAGTGACATGTAGATACATGAAGATTTTTGAAGAAATTCACAAGCTTTTTTTTTATTTCAGCATATTATGGGGGTACAAATGTTAAGGTTATGTATATTGCCCTTGCCTCCTCGCCCCCCTTGAGTCAGAGCTTCAAGTGTCCATCCCCCAGACGGTGTACATCGCACACATTGTGTATGTATATACCCATCCCCTCCTCCCCACTCCCATCTGCCCAACACCCAATAATTGTTGTTTCTATATGTCCACTTAGAAAATTCACAAGCTTTTAAAGCAGAAATATTTCAAGGATGATCCTGGTTGTCAGGAAAGTAGATAAACATGTACAGTCAAGAGCCAGAAAATTCAATGTTTAGGTGGTCAATAATGGCATTGTGTTTACTATTAAATATTATCAAGGAAGTAAAACAGAAATAGTTTCAGTCTCTGATGTAATGGTGACCCAAGAAGGGAAACTATGAATGACATAAAAGTCTAAACTCCGTGGGTATCTTTAATTCACTTTCTTAACCTTATACACCCAAGAGCCTTTCTTAGTCTTTTACACCAAATACCATAATATAGTATGAAATGTAAATTATAGTATAAAACATAAATTTACAATGGTTGAGCTTCTTAAACTAAAAGGAACACAACAATTGTAACAACTGTAAAATCAGCAGTTTAGACTTACTTGTTTACTTAAAAAAGTAAAATATCAAATAAACTCAACATTAGCAAGAAAAACTTATGGACATAAAGTAGGGGCATAGTGATGTGTGAAACTTGAGCACAGTATTTTATATCTCAGCTGGTCTCAGTTTGACAGAGATAACATTTGTAAGTAGAATTCAACCAAGTTCACAATCACCTGCACGAGGCTCTTCCTCATCTATGATGCTCTGTTATAGTCTCGGGCAGCCAATTAGGGTGCACAGTCTACTTTATGCCAACGAGAAGAACCTCAGGGGTGCAAATGACACACATATAGGCAAATCACTAGTACACAGCTTCTCTGCTTAATTAGTCCAGCTTGACGCAACATAGCACAAGGGACGGTTGTCTAAACTTCTAATTTGTTTTACCCTCAGGCTGATCAACGTGACTAAATTAAACCAGGTCTTTTCTTGCTGGGCTGCAGGCCCAGCCCTCTCCCTCCACGTCAAAATGCCCTTTCCTCATTCTCATGAATCTCAGTCTGCCCAGTGCGCCCTTGGCTTCCATCCCGGCACTTCCTGAACACGCCACTGCTCTTACGTTCCTCCTCCTGAGTTAGGTTTATTTTTCCTTCATTTTCCAGCCTTGAGTTACGACTCGCAGCTCCCCCTCCCCTTCGTCTTCCCCAACCGTGCCCTGGCTGACCTTTCCTAGTCACCTTTGTCTTTGTTCTGAGCAAGCCTTTGTGCTCACCTTTATTTCCATGACTAATTAATTATGCACTAACCGCTTAGAATGTGCTCAGTAAATGATAGCAGTCTCTTTATCTCCCATTTTTCAGCCTCACTTATCTGCTCCCTGCTCACAAAACCCTGGGCCATTCTTGAGTTACCATTGGACAGCAGAAAGAACACAGGACTAGGGTCAGGTTCTAGTTGACCACCAAATATTTAACTTTCTTGGCTTTATTTTCCCCATTTGTAAGAGAGGAATAGATGACGGGTAGCTTGTTTGCAAAGAAGGCCTCCACAATCCCTCTTATCCCTGAAGGTCATTCCTAGGTTGTGTGGCTTTGCCATTCTTCCCCGCCCTGGAATCTGGGCTGGCCTTGTGCTTGCTTAGTCAGGCAAATAAAATGTGATAGAAGTGAAATTCAGACTTCCGAGCCCAGGCCTCGAGATTTTGCAGCTTCTGATCTCTCCGTCTTGGGACCCTGAGACTTCTACATAGAGAAGCCTGAGCTAGTCTCCTGAGGATGAGATCACACACAGAAAGAGGCCCCCCTGAGAGCCAGCACCAACTGCCTGACATGTGGGTCAATCCATGTTAGACCATCCAGAGCCAGTAGAGCTGTCACACTAGCAGAGCCAAAATGAGTGATCCCAGGCTAACCACCCAGCTGAGTCCAGGCCAAATGGCTATCCCATAGAATTGCAAGGTAAAAAACAGAAGTTGTTTTAAGCCTTTAAGTTTTGGGGTCATTTATGATCATACAACAAAAAAATGGACATGGATGAGGTTATCTTGAAAATATCTTCTGGTCTAAAATCTACGGTCAAAATAAACCTCAACATTCCTACGTCACATTTAAATCATTGAGAAATCCTATAAAGTTGAAAAGGGCTTCATGACACAATCTGGTCAAGCTCCCTATTGTAACAGAGGGAATGGCCTGAGGGGAGGAAAAAAAATGGGGAAAGATGTTTTCTGTCTCTTTAAAACTTTCCCCAAAGCGGGGGTGGAATGTAATAGAGCAGTCACCCCTCCTTCCAAAGATAGGGAAGCTTAAAATTCAGAGTGGGGAATATGTAACAGAGGGAATGGCCTGGGGGAAAAAATAGTAAAAGATGTTTTCTGTCTCTTTAAAACTTCCCCCACTCTTTTTGGGACCTGAGGCCTGCAATCCCTGTCTCAGGCGGGTGGTCAGGAGGGGCAGGGGAAGGTCTTTTATTCTTCGTGTTACTGGAGACAGCTCAGCTGAACTGTGGCTCCAACCCAGGCCAGGCACCAGGCTGGAAGGGGTCTGGGTGGGCCTCCCAGGTGGGCAGAGGTCACAAGCTTTGTCTTCCGCAGAGAGGGGACAATTGGAATCACTGGAATCCTTAACAACAATAGCCTAGAACTGAGGGCCCTCCCTTTAAAAGCTCTGTATTTCTCCTATGTACAGGAATTTGGATTTTGAGACAGTATTTCTGCCATTTTTCCTCCTTTTCTGGCCAAGTAATAAATTTCTGTTTCCTTCTCCTCAACCACTTGTTCTTGTTCTTCTGATGCGGGCTTGGAGACAAGTGCCGAGCTTTCGGTAACAGTACCGTCAGGTGAGATAACATCAATAATAAAAAAATAACAGCAGATGACCTGTACTGAGCTGCCATCTCCCAGGATTTTTCAGTCATTATTGCCACTCCTTACCAAGACACTCCACAGACACTGGTGTCCTCACTTACAGGGAGGATGTGCAAGTTTGACAGGCTGGAGTTACTGAACCGAGATGTGAACTCACGCCTGTGATTCTACAGCCTCTGAGTCGAAAGCCCATGCTCTCCTAACCATCTACCTCATTGGCTTATGGGTATTAATAACCTCACTCATAAACAATGCAAGTGATATAAACCTACAGTGACTTTGCCAATTAAACAGGTGGTAGTGATAATTCAAATATGATTAAAGAGAGATCAGTTAAGCAAACAGTTTCCTTAAGCCAGAAAACAAGAATTTATAGCTTCCATTTTCTTGTCAGAAAAATGTCAAATATTTCTCAAAATAGTTTCCCTTATTTGCACCTCTTGCCGTAGGCATTCATTTCTCTTTTCGCTGTTCTCACCTCTTTTTTAAATCTCCTCACTGACATTTTTCCTCCCCTTTTCTTACTTCTTTGGCTTCTGCACACTTACCGTTTTTCTTTGACAGCTGACCTTATTCTTGATCGTCTTGTTACACCTCGCTTTGCCTTCCAGGTGGCTAAGCCACCTGATCCCTATCAATCCTCTACTCTAGGCTTTAAGGACCTCTTGCCAAATAGTCCCCAAATACAGGTTCAGTCATCAGCAAACCCCAGAATGAATTTTTCAATTACTGCCCAATTCTGTCAAAGTGAATTTGTCGCTCGATTTACAGATCAAAGCAGCATTCAAGTTTTCCTCCCACGCAGGAATTCAAACATATTTTTGTTTCATATCACCCAGCAACCACAACACACCGAAAAGCACAGATGGAGGGCACGGGACAGGAACTGTATCCCGAGTCAGCTTAACCATCGGGTCCAATGTCATAATGGAGAATGGATCGGTAAGTCCAAGCAAGAACCTTTCGAAAACCCTGAAGCCCCAGGGGAGACTCACCATCTTAGGAAAAGTGTTGCCCTTTGTTTTCCTGCTGCAGAAAGGTGATACCTCCAGGTACAGATTTCTTATCGCTCACCCGCTGGGGAAAGCTTCAGAACAGCTACCGGGAGTCCTCAGTCAGAAAGATGCAGAGCAAAGGAAGGAAAAGCCCTGCGGTTCGGTGGCTGCACCAGCAGCTTTATCATCCAGAGCCTGATCTCTCTTCTCCGTGTGGCTCTTCTGGAAAGATTGTTATTTGAGAGCCTTTGCCCCTGACATCAGAGCTTGTTCTTTGGCTCAGCCCACAGCCAAGACTCAGGGAGGGGCAGGGATTAGAGAAAGCAAGCAAGTATATTGAAAAACGAGTTCTTTTCATACAGGAAAAGTTAAACCACCCAGAGGGAAGTCTGGAGTAAGAGCAGCTCACATAGAGAAAAGTGGTAACTAAAGCAACCACCACCAGCAGCAACAAACCCTTAGAACTCAAAGAGGGGCCACAAAATAATGGCACCTGCATTCAAGCCAAGCTAGATAATGAAGCTCATTTAAACTCCTTGAATGGCTGTGATTGAGACTGCCCACTCTGCGACAAATGACAACCTTTTCTATATTTTTAAAATTGACCATTATAACCTTCCTGGATGTTTATTTTCACATGACACAAAGTCACAACAGAAGGAAAAAATAAGTTATCTAAGTAAAAATAAGGATGCATAATTCCCATGCTAATTCAGACCACAGTGAGTGACCCTTTACCAATAGTCACCGTTTCTAATACTCACCCTACCGAAAGTGCTACTGAAAAGACTAGCTGTCCACTCTGAGGTCAGACTTAGAATTTAAGTGTCAATCTTAAACTTTGTAGCAATCAGGGCTCTTTCGTCTTCCTAGGTGTATCTTACTTCTTTTCGAATCCATTTATACCTTTTACCTGAACCAGCCAAGAAATCCCCCAGTGTCACCTCCAGCTGTGCCACCAGGCTGTCCACTCCTTGAGGACAGGTACTGTGTCTCATTCATTTTGCTATCCCCAAGGCCTAGCACAGTCCCTGACTCACAGTTGATCAATACATATTTGTTCAATTTTGGGGGTAATGAATGAATTCTGCAAACTTATTCTGCCGTCATGGTGAAGTAACTCAGTCCATATTTGAAGCATAAAATGTGATCCTGCACACAAATTAAAATCATGTATATAAAAAGTAATTTTTCCATAGGAATAACACTGGAAAGCTAATCATAGCTAACAGTTACACAGTGCTTGCCCGGGGCCAGGCCTGGTTACACATAGTAACTAATTTATTTATTTATTTGATACAGGGTCTGGCTCTCATGCCCAGGCCTGAGTATAGTGGCTCAAATGATCCTCCTGCCTCAGCCTCCCAAGGAACAAGGACCACAGGTGTCTGCCACCACACCCAGCTGATTTTTTTTAGACACCTGATCTTGCTATGTTGCCTGGGCTGGTCTCAGACTCCTTGGCCTCAAATGATCCTCCTGCCTCAGCCTCCCAAAGTGCTGGGATTATAGGTGTGAGCCACTAAGCCCAGCCCATATGAACTAATTTAACCTTCATAAGAACCCTTATTCCTATTCCTCATTCCTAATATTATTCCTATTTTACCAATGAGGAAATTAAAATACTGAGAGGCTAAATTAAAATTAGACTGCCTGGTATAAATGCTGCTCCTGATCTTTATTAACTGTGTGATTTTAACCTCTCAGTGCCTCAGTTTACTCATCTGTAAAGTGGGAATAACAGTAACAATATCTCCCGGAGCTTTTGTGAGGATTACTGGAGTTAATGCGTGTCAGGCCCACACATCTATGCCTGGCACAAAATAAGCACTGTCATTGTGACCTGTGGAATGGGCAGGATGGGTGGCAAAATTGGTGGAGGGAGAGTTGGGGATTACATATCATCACCCTCAGCACAAAAGAGGTTTTGGTAGCAAAGAGAAACATCCTTGATTTTTTTCTTTTCCCATTTTAAAAAAAAGCTCAAAAGCATCAACCATTTGGCTTAGGCCCAACAGATCCACTCCTGGATCTCCATGTTGCACTTAAATCAACAGCTGCATTATGAGGAAGCCAAACTCTGCAGTGCAGATGTTCACAAACACAGTTTAGACGGCACACTCAGGACAAGAGGAGGTCACCAGGGAAGGGGCCCACTGCCAGTCACTGGGCTCTCACACTGCACTGAATGCACTGGCTGATGTCACGGTCGGGGCCACACGATTGCTAAGAATACTGCACACATTTTATTAAAAGGTCCAAAGACACACACTCTTCCAAACGTGAATAAGGCATACTATTCCGACATACAGGAAGAGCCTATGCTTTTATTTATCTTAAACCTGGTTTCCAGTCTAATTTCAGAAAATAACCATGATGGGAACTTGCACACTAGGAAGACACATTGTTCCCTGAGGAAGAAAGTGGGCCTGGGGTTAGCTATTAAACATACTGTGTGACAGCCACCTCGCTGGGTGCTCCACACAGATGATCTCATTTACTCACCACAGGAACCCAGTGAAGTGGGTACTATAACTCACTGACAGTAAAAGGAGCTGAAACCACAAAAGGTGAAAGACTTACCAGAGGTTGTAAAGCAGTGAGTGAAAGAACTAGGGTCCTCCCTAGCTCAGAGCCCCAGCGTGATAATGTCCGTAGAGTGAGAACAGTTATTTCCAGATTATTTTCCAGAGTCTGAATCATTCAACGCCTGCCTAGAATAAACCTCCTCTGCTGAGTCTCCGCACTTTTCTCGATGCTGAGTATTCTCTTCTCAGGAGTGTCAGTCCCTAAGTCAAGTGTCAGAATTCCTGAACATCACAGCAAGCCGTGAATACATATTTCTTGAATAACCCAACAAACGAATACAAGAGAATGAAAAATGGGAGTTCTTAGCTTTTGCATCCCTGTCATTCCTCTGCATACAGATGCTCAGACACCGTCCACTGAAACTTGTAGGACAAGGCTTGATGCCAGTTGAGTGCTGGGATTCTGCAAGTGCAAGGAAGCTGCTCCCGGCTGCAGAGAGGGAGACAAATGCCTCTTCAAAGGCTGTTACTAACACAGCAGCAAGGCAGGTTAACAGCCAAAAAGGTTCTAATCTGTAGATAAAGTGTATGATCTCAATATCTTAGATTTGTTTATTATATTAATATTATTCATGGCTTCTTTCCAAAGAAAACTACATCTTAAATTCTGACTTCATCCGCTGTACTGTCAGTTGCACAGAGTTAGGTAATAAGACAGAGCTATACACATGAATACCTAGTGCATTCGTCCTTCAATTTCATTAATCAGAATGCAGAGCATGGTTTTTTCCCTCATCTTCAGGCAATTTAATGCTTATTCTTAGAACCTGTCCCGCCAGGAGAAGATAAGAAAGAGTCTATGCTATTTCACAAGGTTAAAGGAAAGTGATGCTTCTGTGGATCCCTTCTATGTCCAGGCAAAAAGGTCACAGACTACATTACTTTCATTCCTCATACTATAATTAAAATCCACAATTATCATATTCAACCTTATATTATCATATCAATTGAATGAATACAGATTGAGGTGAATACAGGTGAATTGAGGTGAATACAGATTCACCCTCTGTGTTACACAATTTTAAAGGTGTTAGGAAACCAACTCAAATCCAACATTCTGGAATTAGCTTTAACTTTAAGGAATTTAATGTTGCAATATGAGACTCTCCCCATCCCACCCTCACACCCCACCCACACGCTGATCAAATATGCAAGCTGGAGGAAAGAAAGAGAGATCTTGAATAGTTACACAGTCTTCGCTTTAGGACACTGCCTTGTCAAGAAAGGGAGTTTGTCCAGTTACTTATCGCACAAAGATCCGATTATCAAGACAATGAGGATTGCTTTATCAGTAGAATGGGAGAAGCTGCTTCAAATCTGTCCCTACAACTAAGGACTATCACAGGCTTTTGAAGGAGGGGACATGTGCCTTGAGGCAGGTCACAGTGTATCTCACGGGGGCTACATGCATTGGGGCAGGTCCTGGAGGATGGGGATTCTTGGCAACAGGAATCTTGCTCAAGGGGCCTTTGGAATCTCAACTCTTTCATCCTGCATCCATTTCTGGGAAACAACTCAAAATGTCATGTAGTTAAGGGAAAACATTTTATGGGGTTATTGAAATTGGTTCAATGGGGAGTCAGTTATAATAGAACGCTGAGAAAAAGCCTGGAAGTTTCTTAAACGTCACCACCATGAATATACTGCCCCTGGGTTCCCATCAGGGATAGCAGAGGTTTGGAAAGTCTTGACTTGCAAACCATTATCCACTGCAGGACGCACTCTCTGTGTTAAAGAAAGCTCGATGCTGACATCAGTTAAAGCTCATTGGTTTGGATTATAGTTTATAATATATTTTCAAAAAGAGTTAACCCTTGAAGTAACCCTTACCCAAAGTGGTTGCTGCCTTTTCCAAGTCTTCTCTAGGAAACCAGCCTTCAAAGATCAGCGTGGTGTTTAAACTGTTTTTCTCCATCTACTGATAAGCAAACTGACCGACAAACCACTCCACCTCATTAGAAATCACATACCAAAGGGCTTTACTTTGAACATTTCCCCCTTGAATCCTTGTATTAAATGTTATCATTAGTGTGATCTCTGTGATCAGTTATTCCAAATACATGTATTGTTATCATATGGTATTATCCAGAAGACCTTATTAAGTTTTGTCTTTAGATATATTTATTTACCAAAACATATTCCTGAGAAGCACTCCTAGAATGATTCCATAACAAAATCTGTACCTGGGATAAAACGAAGTAATGCTAACAGAGCCAAAGCATGTGTCTACTCCAAATGCTGTAACTTATTTATAGAAGCTTGACTTTGTATAAAATATATTTTTCTAGTAATACCATTGCTATATGTTCTTATTTTGTGCTACTGTTTTAACTACCAGATTCTAGTATCTAAATTCTTCTTTCTCAATCTCAATAACAAAATTTGTGATCATTCTCTATAATGTATTAAATAATTTATCATAAAATCTCAATGGGTCTTTGGAGAACAGGCCTAAATGAAGCTTTGTTACACAATACAAATGAAAATGGAACACTGGAGGATATTATGTACTTTAAATGAATGTGTCTCAGTGCACCAAGAATAGGTACAAAATAATCAAAGTCAGTCTGTAAACAATCAACCCATTTCTGAAAAACAAAAAGAAATATCAATACAAAGAAGCAGTAGTGCCAGGTGCATTTTATAGAAGAAAAGTAGAAATGAAAAGGAGTGTTTACTTTGTATATGTACAGGGGTGTGGTCTATTCTTTATTAACAATGACCTTAGATTTTAAAAGTCATCATCTATTTAGCTTTGAATCCCTTTGACCTTATTGGCAAAAATCTTTGTTTTCTTTTAGGTAGGATAAAGAAATGTCTGGCACAGAAAAAGATATCTGGATATCTGATTCTCCCCACCTTTTTGTTTTGTTTTAAACCATTCTGGCACCTCTATTCTCTTTACCAACATCCCCCCAAAAAAAGGACCTGATTAAGCCACAGAAGTAATGAATTAAGCATGGCAGAAGATCTGCTTGAGAGAGATGGACCACATTTCTAGCATACAGGCAGCCCATGCTGTGTTTGGACTCTATCCCTCTTACAGCAAAGTATTATAGTTGTGGGTACTTGCTGTGTTTTGGGTTACGGGATCCAAAAAATTTTTTGCATTCCTGGCCCTCATCAACTGACCCAGAGATTCATGCTTGACCCAGAAGCTAAACAGAAGCAAGAATGCTGCTCAGCTGCTGTTCTCTATTTTAGAGAGTGAGCAACAACTTAATCATGTTTTTCCTCTTGGCATGTCTTGAAATCATGATGACAAATAAGAAGAACTAAAGTGACACAGAGGCTGAACTAAAGTGACACAGTAAGAAGGCACTGAGCAGTGCCATGAGCAGAAGCTATGAGGCAACAGAGTCACGACAGGTAGACGCTATGGGGCAGAGAGAACAGCTCCAAGAAGAAAACCAGCCATGGCAATGGAAGCAAGTAGGGAGAAGCAGAACAGAGTAGCTGTGCCACAGGCCTGTGATGACCAGCCCAGGTGACTGGCACCAGAACGCGGCTATGTTCTGATAGACATTCTAGTTCCCGAGGACTGGCTGTGCAGGGCTGAGGCTGGTTCTGGTGTGGCCTTAAATCCCCACTGTATCTTGACTATAAAGTACCACCCCCCTCTTGAGTAAACTAGTGTATGTTCCATATCACATGAAAGGACATGACTAAACCAACCAGCCAAAAGCAACGTGTAGAAATTTGTTCACAGGATAATTCTTCAGCGTTGGGACAGGAAATTTCACATGTCAATAAAACCGACTTTGCTTTGCCATTATAAAATTTCAAAGTAGGCGTTTTTTATAATTATGAAAGTAAAATTGCACTGAATGCAAAAATAACAGAAAAGCTTGAAGAAAGAAAAATCATTCATAATCCTCACAACGAGAGATCCTGCTGTGCATGCAGATGTGTTTGTCCAGGCGTTTCATACTCATACCTCTCCTCCCATCCACCCTCCGCTTGAGTCCTGAAATGGTGAAAACCCACCATCAAAGGGGTGGAGAAGCAGAGGTTTCTGTGCAAAGGGAGAAGGATCCAATCCCTCCTCACTGTCACAGGCATCTCATAGCAAGTCGCTGTACAAGGGGAGGTGGCTGCTCCTCTGAATAGAGCTGGGATTAACCCGGGACCAGACATTCTCATCATTACATTGAATTGAGACTGTGTTTGTGTCTTAAAGTGACAAAAGGACTTTTTATTACCTAAGAGTGAAGAGAATAGAAATGGGAATGCCCTCGTTTTTATCCAGTGGCATTTAAAGGGATAGTAAGATACAAAACTAAAGATGCTTCCTGATTATATTTCATGATTCCTACTTCCTCACATGCTAGTTTTATGAGTTTTTAAAAAATACTCTTATACTATACATACTGTCGTACAGCCTATGTTTCCCCCTTTGCATTATATTAAGAATGCTGTGCTACATCAGTATTCTACCGTTGTATCTCTGTACTATAATGTACCTATTCCCCTGTTGTTGGATATATGTTATTTCTAAGTTTTCAGTTATAATACTGAAATAAACATAGTTCAAAACTAGCACTGTATACATCTCCAATTCCTTAGAATCAATTTCCTTGAAGTAGAATTACCAGGCCAAAGGATGAACATGTTTTAATGAATTATGAAATGTAGCACACCAAGTTACT
>CAUYRT010011749.1:0-100989 GCA_963574885.1 Lepilemur ruficaudatus
TAAATTCTCGACCATCACCAACTGATAGCAACATACATGATACAATTAATCTGACAGAGAAAGATTTCTGAATATGGATTGTTAGAAAACACAATGGCATTGAGAAGAAAATTGATTCCCAATATAGAGAAATCACAAGAATGATTCAGGAAATGAATGAAAAATTCTCCAAAGAAATTGAATTGATAAAGAAGAATCAAACAGAAATCCTGGAAATGAAGGAAATATTCAAAGAGCTCCAAAAGTCAATGGAAGGTCTTAAGAATAGGATGGACCAGCAGAGAAGACAGTCTCAGAGCTTGAAGATTATGCTAAACAAATCAGAGGAAGAAAGGGAACACAGAAACAAGAGACAAGACCAAAGTTTACAAGAAGTATGGGATTATGTAAAAAAACCTAAACTACGGTTAATAGCGGTGCCGGAGGGAGCTGAGGACGACTCACAAGGGCTGGAAAACTTATTTCATGAAATACTGGAGGAAAATATGCCAGGCTGAGCCAGAAATCTCGATATTAAGGTACAAGAAGCACGCAGAACTCCTAGAATATTTAATGTGAAAAGGCAATCACTTCGTCCCATGATTATTAGGTTGAACAAAGTAAATGCAAAGGAAGCAATCCTCCGTGCAGCCAGACAAAAACAAAAAATAAACTTCAAAGGCAGACCTGTCAGATTAACTGCAGATTTCTCATTTGAAACCCTACAAGCCAGAAGGGACTGGGTGCCTATCCTTAATCTTCTACAACAGAATAAAGCCCAACCTAGAATTCTTTATCTGGCAAAAATAAGTTTCATCTATGAGGAAGAAATAAAGTTCTTCTCTGACAAGCATTCTCTGATGGAATTCGCAAAGACTTGACCAGCCCCACAGGCAGTCCTTAGACCAGCCTTTCACACTGAATAGGGCAATGGGCACTCTTCAAGGTAAAACCTTCAAAGAGTTTTAAGGCTAGAACTTGAACTGCAGGATGGCGCAAGGAGTAAAACAAAGCAACTGGACTTTACCCAACAATATGAATGTAAACCTTCCTCAAATTTCAATCCTTTCAATAAGTATTAATGGCTTAAACTGTCCTCTGAAGAGAAATAGACTGGCAGAGTGGATAAAAATACACAAGCCGAGAGTATGCTGTATACAGGAAACACATCTAACCCACAAGGATGCATTCCGGCTGAAGGTCAAGGGATGGAAAACTATCATCCAGGCAAATGGAAGTCAAAAGAAAGCAGGTGTAGCAATACTATTTGCAGACAGCATAAGCTTTAGAATAACAAAAGGAAAAAGGGTAAAGATGGCCACTTTATAATGGTGAAAGGGAAGATCCAAAAAGAAGACCTAACTATTCTTAATATTTATGCATCCAACATAGGAGCACCTAACTACATAAAGCAAACCTTGTCAGATCTTAATAACTTGTTAAACAATACTTCCATAGTAGCAGGGGACTTCAACACTCCACTGAATGACCAGGATAGATCCTCCAAACAGAAAATGAGAAAAGAAGTAATGGAGTTAAACAGAGCTCTTGAAAAAGGGATCTGACAGATCTCTACAGAACGTTCCACCAAAATAAAGCTGAATTTACATTCTACTCAGCAGCCCAAAATTGACCACATACTAGCCCACAAATCAGATCTCAAAAAAATAAAAAAAAAAAAATAGAAATTATACCGTGGGTCTTCTCTGACCATAGAGGTATAAAACTAGAGTTCAATTCCTGTAGAAACTCTCCCCACTTCACAAAGTCATGGAATCTAAACAATTTATCATTGAAAAACTCTTGGGTCAAGGAGGAAATTAAGGAGGAAATTGAGAGTATCTTCAAACTAAATGATAACGGACACACAAGTTTCCAAAACCTGTGGGATACAGCAAAAGCATACCTAAGAGGAAAATTAATAGCAATAAACAGTTATATCCAAAAAACAGAAAGCTTAGATATTGACATCCTAATGAATAAACACAAGGAATTAGAAGAGGAAGAGCTAACCAATCCCAATCCTAATAGAAGAAAAGAAATAACAAAGATCAAAGCAGAATTAAATGAAATTGAGAACAAAAGAATAATACAGAAGATCAACAAAACTAGAAGCTAGTTTTTCAAAAAGATAAACAAAATTGATAGCCTTTTGGCTAGACTGACAAGAACTCAAAGGGAAAGGACTCTAATAAACTCAATTAGAAATGAAAAGGGGGAGGTCACAACAGACACCACCGAAATACAAAACATTATCTTTGATTACTATAAAAAACTGTATGCTCAAAAACTACATAACGAGGAGGAAATGGACAGATTCCTGGAAAATACAACCTTCCTCAGTTCACCCACGAGATAACAGAAATTCTAAACAGACCAATCTCAAGCTCAGAAACTGGAGCAGTAATTAATAACCTCCAAAAATGAAAAATTCCTGGACCAGATGGCTACACCTCAGAGTTTTACCAAACATACAAAGAAGAACTCATACCTATTCTACAGAATTTTTTCCACAATATTTAGAAGGATGGAATCCTTCCAAATTCATTTTATGAAGCGAACATCACTTTAATTCCAAAACCAGGAAAGGACCCAACAAAAAAAAAAAATTAGAGACCAATATCCCTCATGAATATAGATGCAAAAATCCTCAAAAAAATTTTAGCTAACGGAATTCAGCAGAACATCAAAAAAATAATTCTTCACGATCAGGTGGACTTTATTCCAGGGATGGATGGCTGGTTCAACATTCACAAATCTATAAATGCAATTTGCGTCATAAATAAAAGCAAGAACAAAGATCACATGATTCTCTCAATAGATGCAGAAAAAGCATTTGACAAGGTCCAACACACCTTTATCATAAAGACCCTTAACAAATAGGCATAGGCAGCTCATACCTTAAAATGATCAAAGCCATCTACGACAAACCTACGGCCAACAGCATACCAAATGGGGAAAAACTGAAACCATTTCCACTTCGAACTGGAACTAGACAAGGATTCTCTCTTTCTCCTCTTCTATTCAACATAGTGCTAGAAATCCTAGCAATAGCAATTAGGCAAGAGAGTGGTACTAAGGGCATACAGGTGGGTGCAGATGAGATCAAGCTCTCACGCTTTGCTGATAATATGATTTTATACCTGGAAAACCCTATGGATTCTTACAAGAGACTCCTAGATTTGATAAATAAATTTGGTAAGGTTTCAGGCTATAAAATCAATGTGCACAAATCAGACGCATTCATATATGCCAAAAACAGTCAAGCTGAAACTCAAATAAAAAAGGCAATACCCTTTACTATAGCCCCCTCAAAATTAAATATCTAGGAATAAATTTAACAAAAGATATGAAAGACTTATACAAGGAGGATTATGAAGCATTAAAAAAAGAAATTGTCGAAGATGTAAAAAGATGGAAAAATCTACCTTGTTCATGGATTGGTAGAATCAATATTGTTAAAATGTCAATTTTACCTAAAGTTATCTACAGAATAAATGCAATACCCATCAAAGTACCATCTTCATTCCTTATGGACCTAGAAAAAATAATTCTTCACTTTGTATGGAACCAGAAAAGACCCGGTGTAGCCAAAGCAATCTTAAGCAAAAAAAAAAAAAAAAAAAAAAAAAAAAACCGGGGCGGCCACAGTCTTCCAGACTTCAAGTTGTATTACAAAGAAATAATAATCAAATTAACCTTGCATTGGCACAAGAACAGAAGCATTAATCTTTGAAACGGGACTGAGAATCCAAAGATGAAACCATCTGCATATGGTAACCAGACAAAAATATACATTGATAAACCAGACAAAAATATACATTGAGGAAAAGAATCTCTTTTCAATAAATGGTACTGGGAAAACTGGATAGCTACATGCATAAAAGTGAAACTGGATCCCTACCTCTCACCTCTCTTAAAAACACACTCAAGATGATTAACAGACCTAAACCAAAGGCATGAAACCTTAAGAATCTTAGAAGAGAATGTTGGGAAGACCCTTTCAGACATCGGCCTAGGCAAAAAATTCTTGAAGAAGACCCCCAAAGCAATTACTGCAGCAACAAAAATAAACAAATGGGATCTCATGATATTAAAAACCTTCTGCACAACCAAAGAAACTATCACTAGTGCAAATAGACAACCTATGGAATGGGAGAAAATATTTGCTCTCTACACCTCCAACAAAGGTCTGATAACAAGAACTTACCTAGATTTCAAAAGAATTAACAAGAAAAAATCAAACAACCCCATTTATAAATGGGCAAAGGAGATGAACAGAAACTTTTCCAAAGAAGATAGAATAATGGCCAGAAAACACATAAAAAAATATTCATCATCTCTAATCTTTAGAGAAATACAACTCAAAACCACAGTGAGATACCACCTAACCCCAGGGAGATTGGCCTCTATCAAAAAATCCCAAAACAACAAATGCCAGCGAGGATGGTGAGAGATAGGGACACTCTTACACTGCTGGTGGGACTGCAAGTTGTCGCAACCTTTGTGGAAAAGAATTTGGAGATTCCTCCAAAAGCTAAAAATAGAATTACCATTTGATCCAGCAATAGCATTATTAGGCATCTACCCAAAAGAACGTAAGACATTCTATGATGAAGACATCTGCACCCGAATGTTTATGGCAGCACAATTCATGATTGCTAGGTCGTGGAAACAACCCAAGTGCCCATCAATTCATGAGTGGATTATTAAAATTTGGGATATGTTCACAATGGAATATTACTCAATTTTAAGAAATGACAGTGAGCTAGCACCGCTTATATTATCCTGGATTAAGCTTAAGCCCATTATTCAAAGTGAGGTGACTCAAGACCCGAAGAATGGGCCCTACTTGTACTCGCCATCAAATTGGTATTGACTGACACTATGGTGCCTAAATGGTGGTAGTGTTCACTGGGTATTTTAGAGGTGGGGGGGTGGACCCACATCTGGGGGATGTGGTGAGCACTGTGAAGGGAAGGGGCATGCTTGAAATGTATTTGGGGATGGGTATTAGGGGTCTCAATGGGGGGTGGGAAGTCCTCTAAAACTGATTTATGTGAATAGCTGTACAACTTGGTAAATTTACTAATAATCATTTAATTGTAACTTAAAATGGAGTAAAGACATGATATGTAAAAAAATATATATATATCTAGTTTTAATATTCTTTTGCTTGTGGACTAGTCATTACATTAATTAAAGTTTCAATTTCAAACAATATTGCCTAGATAAAATTAAGTAAACTAACTAATTAAGTAAACTTCTCCTGTTAGTATCTGTTTATATACTGAATGTCATTTGCTGTTTACCATTTATTTCTTGCAATCTACATTCAATTATAATTATTTTTCTTATTTAACATTCACTCACACTGTACTACATATACTACAAAATAATATATAGAGTTACTAGAAGAAAGTTAAATTTTTATTTTACATATAAAAATAAGCTATATATTCATCTGAACTAATTGAGTTCCAATTCGATGGACTATGTCTTCTTTAAAACATTTCAATTAATATCCCTTGGAATAAACAGCCCTTAAAGCAGGTGACTGTTTTAAATAAAGGTTTACGTATCATTTGCCAAATCCAATCAATATTCATTATTGCACAGGTAATTCTTGATGTATGATGCTGTATATTCCACTTAGTAATTGCTAAAGTAGTTTTTCTTGTCCACAGAGTTGAGGGTTGGTGATGAGCCCGAGCAAACGTGGTTCATCTTTAAAAGTAAGGTTGGCTAATTTTTTTTAACCTATATAAAGAAGGAAATTAGATATTTCAAAATTTATTTCAGAATGTTCCCCTTGTTGCCTCCGACACTGACATCCGTATGATATAGTCATACAATCTTCAGTTTCATTGTGTATGCGAAAAAAGGAGGAAAAACAATAACCAATGGGAGAAAAAGAAATTTAGAAGAGGGAAGATCATCCAATAATAATAATAATGAATGTTGAGTGGCCCCTCTAGTGACTTTAAATTGATTTAATACAGGATAAATACAACTAGAAAACTAAAAGAAGAGACTAGAAATTAAGTTCCATGAAGTTGCTCAAGAAGATAAGTTCATATTGATTGAATTTTTTCATCCCATACTGATTTTACTTCTATCTAGTTATAACTTAAGACCACCTTTGTGGGTGCTATCTTCATTTTGATGCTTTTTTCAATGTGATCATTATATTATTCATTACAATAGTCGTAATTGTATGGCAGTCTAAATGAAATGTGAGACACAGTAATTAATCATATTTACCTATTTTTCCAGTTACCATATTATTAGTAATAGTATTTTGAGTTTGTACTGCTAAGTCTATAGGGTATGGGTAGTTTAAGTAAACTCACCTAAGAGTTTAATATTCTCTAATAAAAGAAATGAGAGTTTTCAGTAGAGCAATATGTTTTTGTTTTCACTTTCACATGATTTTGAATATCAAAATGGAAAAAAAAACCATTTGTGATATCTTTGTAGATGGGCCATTCCCGAATTAACAAGGTAAATATATTAGTCACAGATGATGTGATTATAACCCAGAAATTAATGTAAATCATCTTCCAGGCAAGATGCAGTGACTTTTTGTAAGTAAAAGAGATGAAGAAGAGAAAAAGACCCTTAGAGAAGAAATTGCTCTGCATATGTAATATCTTACTTAAGGGCCTGAATTTTATGTCCACAATGTAGGCAATGGGGAATTTAAAGAATATTTTTATTGCCTTAGAGAGCATGTTATGGAGAACAGTGGAAAAAATAAACAGACAAAAATTGCCTTGCTACTTTAGCTCTTATGAAGGAGGTGAAGAGCTTATGAAAGTTTGGGGTTTGGGTAGCCAAGAAAACTGACACCTTCAAATTTCATTTGCCTACTCAATATTTTATTTGCAATTAAATTATTTTCATAGTGCCATAAATATCACATTTTACCTAAGATTGGGGAAAAATTAAAATTAAAATGCCTACTAACAGGATTATAGATAACATGTTAGAACTTACAAATATGGCTGGCATAGGTTTATAAAAACCTAGTTTAGAATGTGGTAAAGAAGGTTACAAAATAATTAGCTGTATTATGAAAAAAAAGATGAGTTATATACAAGTAAAAGATGACAGAAATAAGGAAGTTCCACAAGAGGAAATAATGGGTTTCATTTTAAATATGTAGTGTTTGGAGTGATAGAGCACAGAGGTAAGTTTGTACAGCAGATTG
This sequence comes from Lepilemur ruficaudatus, assembly GCA_963574885.1. Lineage (NCBI taxonomy): Eukaryota > Metazoa > Chordata > Mammalia > Primates > Lepilemuridae > Lepilemur > Lepilemur ruficaudatus. Next base: position 7,193 of record CAUYRT010011749.1, read on the forward strand.
TTAGATATTTGGCATCAGAAGAGACATCAGAATTATAGCTATTCATTGATCCCTATGATTCTGAGTACACAAATATCTTCACATACACTAACAATATAAATATATCCACATGCATATGTGGGAATATATGTACATGCATTTCTGATCATGCATGCATGTGTACATAAACATAAGTGTATGAATATGTGTATGTTTGCATTAATATGTCACATGGGCAGAGATAAAGGTGAAGCTGCAAAATTTGTTGTGATCTGAGGAAGAGATGTATGCTGAGACATGGCTGAAAACAGCTTGATGCACATTCATATACAAAGAGAACAAAGGTCAAGTGGAATAAGAAAGGAGGTAACTAATGATCTGGGAGAAAAGTAACTACAGTGGAGTGGTCTGGTCCCACGGAAGCCAAAGGAAGAGAAATTTTCAAAAAGGCTAAGTGTGTTAAATGCTACACAGAGGCCAGGATGAATGAGTGAAGAAAAGCCTTTAGTTTAAGAAAGGAGGAGATCAATGGACCCTTACGATAGCTGTTCGAGTAGATTATTGAGAGCTGAATTATGGAGCATTAAGAAACGGCAACTGTGAGGAATGGGAGTAGCTGGTATGAATCACTCAATTTTCAAGTTTGCCAGTGAATGAAGAGAGTGAAATAAGGTGTCTTTAAAATTTTTTCTCAATTTCTTATATTTGTAATATTTTATGATTATGTTTCAGAGAAAATATAAACTTCCTAGAGCAACCACTAATCTGAGATCTTCAAATACATAATTGGACAATAGACACAGAATTCTGGAGCTATGGTCTACCTCGACTTTGTCATGAAGTTTCCTGTCAACATGGGTGGAGAAAGTTACCAACCGTCTGAAGGTGGTTTGCCATATGCTAAATGTTTAATATGTTTTCCTTTAACAAAGGACATTTATGAAAATTAATTTTCATACATAAAGTTGAATATGAAAACAAACTGCATTGACAGTAAAGAAATATATTTACCAGGTAGAGTCTACAATTTTAGAAATGAGTGGCAAAAGTAAGAAAAAGAGATTGTGGATAAAGGAGGGTATTCTTAAATTAAGGAGGGCACAACTGTGGAAAGAGTTACAGGTATTAAGAAAGAGCCCACACTGTGGAAAATATTATAGCTTAAAGACCTAGATGGAATTGATTAAGACCATTTGAGAAGGGAAGCAGGGGTTCGATCTGCAGCATGTATTTAAGAGTTAGGACAACATTTGTTTAATAAATTTTGTTATTTGTTTTGGAAAAATATATCTGGGTAATATAGGTAGTACTAAAATCTAGAGATCAGTGAATCAGATGTGTGATTGAGACAGGCATTCATGTTGCTTAATCTGGATTTATGATGTTTCATGAACACAAATTTAAACTAGTTGCGCAAAATTGTATCAAGATCACAGCAGCCCTGTTGCTTTAACTCAGTCCTAAGGACTTAGACTGGTTGACTATACATACAGTGACTGCTTGCTTAGAGAGTATTAAAACATTATTAGAGTTGAGTGGAATTACTGAACTTGAAAAGAAACATGAAATCAGGAACAAAGTTTCCTTAGAAACAAGAATAAACATGAACTACCTGTTAAGGGTTTTAAAAATGTGTGTACTGAAGAGATGCATTTATTAGAAGCTTCTAATGATCGTTCACTTTCATATTAATGAAAGGGAGGCACTAAAATAGAGGTAATGACTCAGAGTGGAGGCAGTGAAGAAACTCCCTTCAGTCGTAAGCTTGTGACTCTCCTCCTACTCATCCGGCACAAAAAGTGCTAATAAGCAGTGAAACGGATAGATTTCAGTTTCAGTTGTGTCTGCCTTTTGGAGATATTAATCATAAGGAATGAAAGAGAACACTGAGGAAAAATTTAAAAAGTGATTTCGTTAGTGATCTGAGTGTACTTTTTGCTAATTATGACTTTATTGCCTTTTTAAAAAGGAAATGATTATTCATTTATTCAAATTAAGTCAATATGTATTGAGTAATCATATTTCTATCTCTGTATTTCTATGTATACCAATACATACTAATGTTTACTATACTTTATTCTGCATCATGGGTTTGGATTTTTCCTCAACTGATTCTGTTTTTCTCATATAAAGTTTTCTTCGGCTAAGGTTAAGGCAAGGTATCAGAACTGAGGAAAATACTTGACTTTTATAGTTATAGCTAACTAGATCAGAGCAATTTAGCACATTGATTTTTCCTTAAATGGGCCCCCATTTTACATGACCATTAACTGAAAACCAATTTTGTTAAGGATTTACATTGGATTTTATTAACTCTCCATATGTCTTCTAATAGAGGTACGTATTGATAAATTAACCTGTTGCTTTTTATTCTGATTATAACATAATTTCTTTTTCTTATAAAACCTATTAGTGCTCATCTTAAAGTCAGGAGTATTGCTACAACAAGAAGGATAATAAGTTTATCTTGTTTATCATATTTCCAACTAGTCACCCAAAATCATTTGTATTGATCGTTGTATCAATTGTGTTATTCAGTGTTACTTGCTTAAAATGTTTTAACTGTTACTCTCACATACTGAGTATGACTATATCAAATACACTCCTGCTGGTCTTAGTATTAAATTGTATTTAAAAATGTACCAGTTTTAGAAATAGGTTTTATGACATATAAATCAAAAGGAAGTCTATTTTAAACTCTGTCACACACCTCCATTTATTATATAAAATTAACTCATAAGAGAATTGATGAGTTTCCTAGTGGTAAAATTGTGAATCATAAAACGCACCATGCTAAAATTCTCACATTTACAAAGTTGCCAAAATCATGAGACACCTATTTACTGTAGTTTGTTATACACTGATAAAGTTTACTTGCCCCACGGCAAAATAATATTTTCAGCAGAAGTTTGGGGTCCTAGTATAGGGAGGAATAAATTTAAAGAAAGTGTATGAAGTAATTGTGACCTATTCCAAGCTGATTCATGTACATTGGGTATGACAGAAAATTAAGGTAAACCCTCGGGGTATCTAAATTTACTATTTATGGATTACAAAAAGAATTACTCTTCGTGGATTATATTGAAGCAGAGACATTACTTCTTGCTTTGATTAAGCGATGTGTTAGATTTGGACGACTAGGTAGTTGGTTTATTTTCTGCCCACTACTTTTCACTTGAAAGGCTGATTATTTTATGAAAAACAAACAAACAAACAAAAAAAACCCCATCAATTTCGGGCTGGGCGCGGTGGCTCACACATGTAATCCTAGCACTCTGAGAGGCCGGGGCGGGAGGATTGCTCAGGATCAGGAGTTCCAGACCAGCCTGAGCAAGAGTGAGACCCCAGCTCTACTAAAAAAAATAGAAAGAAATTAGCTGTACAACTAAAAATACATAGAAAAAATTAGTCAGGCATGGTGGCGCATGCCTGTAGTCCCAGCTACTTGGGAGGCCGAGGCAGGAGGATTGCTTGAGCCCAGGAGTTTGAGGTTGCTGTGAGCTAGGCTGACGCCACAGCACTCCAGCCCGGGCAACAGAGTGAGACTCTCTCTCAAAATAAGTAAACAAACAAACAAACAAATAAATAAATATCAATGATCTGCAGTGTCCTACAGAGAGAATTTGACTAGGAAAGGATGGTAAGAATTTTGTATGTAGTTTTTAAAGATACAGCTAATATGACATATAATGAACAGATTATTTTGGAGTGTGTGAGAGAGAGAAATATCAAAGACAATTTCTAGTTTTTACGTCAGGTGTTTAGAAGACAGTGCCATTTACTGAAAAGGGTAAATCTTGGGAATAGCAGGATTGTATATTGTTTTGGCAATATCAACTGTAAGATGTCCATTGACTTCCACGTGAAGACATTGAGCAGTAGGATGTTACATACCGTTGCACAAGAGAGTCTCACACTCAACAGAGGGGTTAGAGCTAGAGATCTGAATTTAAAGTCTTCACAGTACAAGTATAGAGAGTGTTAAAATCTATGAGACAGAATGAGATCATCTTGGGAAAGAGAAGAAATACAGAAGAGCTCTGGGTGAAGTGCTGGGCTCTCAAGCATTTATGCATTTAAAGGTCAAGTGGAGAAGGCAGAAGAGTCATTGCTCCAGACTAAAAGAAGAATTGCCAGTGATGTTTGGGGAGGAGGTGTTAAGAAATTAAATAAGATTTTGCTATTTCCCTCAGGAAGTTAACAGTCTAAAATAGAGCTCACTTCCAAATCACAAATATTTGAGAATATATAACAGTGAAGATTTGCAAATGGTGTTGACTTGTGAATTCTCAAACATAAATTCTTTCATGTTCTTCCCTCTTTAGTATGCAACAATGTAGTTTTTCAAAAAGAGAAGTTCTTAAATCTTATTCACTTGAATTTTAATTGACAAAGTCATTTTCAGATATTTTGAAAGTCCTATATTTTATAATAGTATACAACATTGGTCTTCAGTGAGTAATTAAATTGAGGCAATACTAATATATTTTTCCATACGGTAAAAAAAAAATCCTTCTTTCTAGAAAAAAGCCTGGATGCTACATGCTCCTTGCTTGCTTTCCAGGCATCACTTTCCTTCTGGAAACCTTTAGTGCTCCCCTATTCTCAGCTAAAATTGTGTCATGTCTATCAAGTGTAATTTCCATATCTTTAACTTCCCACTTCTGTAATCAGTCTCCTGTGAATTTTTCAATTACAATTGAGGTCATTGTGGTCTGGATCACATCCAATTTTCTACAAATGTCTCCTGACTCCTTTTCATGTAAGTCTGATGTGTTGAATAATCCAATTGTTTGCTATTGAAAGCGAAAAAATTTTAAGTGATGAAATGGCTTTAATTATTTTTTATTTTACAAAAATGTGATGATGAATTTAAAACTATGATCTTGTGTGCTCTTTGATTATTTTTAAATGTTTTATTTTTCAATGACAGTGAGATACCAGACACAATAGAAAATGTTCAGGCTCTGTAGAGAAAAGTAACTTTTAGGTATTTAGAAACAAACCGATATATTCCCACTTCATGTATTTTTGTGGACATAATTTTTTGATTTAAGGATAATAAATACCAGCCTTCATTGAACTGCAAATACACTTGCAAGTCTGATGTAAAGTCTCAAAATTAACGAAAATATTTTGTGATTTTTATAAAGAACCAAAGTATAAGATAACTATTTTGAAATGCTTTCTGGAAATTGTAGTCATAAAGCCAATTAAAGCTGGCTAAATTGAGCAATCTTGTCCCTTTGAAAGGGTATTATGTCAAATAGGAAATTCTTGAATCAATTTATTAAGGATTAGATACCTGGAGAGAATGTTTAAACTGTTGAATTAGCTTTCTTTCAGGAGCTACAGAAAAGTCAAGTGAGTATCTTTTTATTTATAAATCAAAATCTTTTAAACAGAATTTTACTGTTTTAATTCAACAAAATTTCTGATCTGTGGAAATTTTACAGATCTAAGAAACATAGTGCTAAGAGAAATCATAAGCATGAAACTTAATATCTCACAGACTTTAAGATATTGGCTTTCATTTAAATATATACAATTTGGTGGGAAATCAAAGGACTGCCAGAAACATTTAAAATCAAGGTCTGATACTTATCGATTGAAAATTGTCAGATGCTATTTGCAAATTATACTAAGATTAATTTAAAGTGAGAATTAAGTCATTTTTACAAGACAGTTTATTATTTAGAGATTTTAACATATAAGTAGATCTTGGAATCTATCTAGGCCACGTTGAAGATAAATAACTCTAAAATGAAAGGAAGTATGTTGGTTTTGCTCATCATCATGTCTCCAGCACCTAACACAGAATCCAGCACATGGAGAGTACACAAAATGGATTTGTTGTATAAAGAGAAACACGCACACACAAACACACACGCTATGTTTATATTGCTCTCTAAAAAGTCACATCAAATACCTCCATCTGGCTTCAACTGTACTTTCAGCTGAGAGCTCACCATACTCCTTGAGAGACCTAAAATGCCCCATCCTTCCTCACTTACTAGCAATTCTAGCATAATGTTATAGATCGCCCAAGGCCAGTCCCAAGTTGGAACTAGAGCTCATTATCTGATAATAATCAGGTCAGGATTATAATGCCGAATAAACTTGTTTACTGCAGTCATCAAAAAAAGCCCAACTTTCCCCGATCATTTTTCATCACCTGGAACTTTATCCCCATATGGCTCTATTCATGCTGTAAACTGACCTGATTACACGCCTTTCTCTAGCCCTGTGGTCCCCAACCCCAGATGTGGACCAGCACAGCAGGAGGTGAGCAGCGGGCGATCCAGTGAAGCTTCATCTGCATTTGCAGCTGCTCCCATCACTCTCATCACTGCCTGAGTCCGCCTCCTTTAAGGTCAGCGTCGACATTGGATTCTGCATTACGGTGAGTTGTATGATTATTTCATTATGTATTACAACGTAATGATTATAAAAATAAAGTGCCCAATAAATATAATGCACTTGAATCATTCCTAAACACCCTGCCCACCTGTCCATGGAAAAATTGTCTTCCCTGAAACCAGACCCTGGTGCCAAAAGGTTGGGGATGACTGCTCTAGCCTCTCTAAACTTCCAAAGTGCCCTCTAGAAACTAAATTTTCCTTATGTCTTTAAGTTCATCTTTAAACAATCCCTACACTTCCCGTAAATTACTTAGCATAGTTTTATAGCGCTTCCCCTTGCTTGGCATTGCCACACCAGCCCGTTACCACAGACAGCTGCTCCTACTCCTGTGGTGCACGCACAGCAATAATCTGTCTCCATTCACCATTTTCACGGAAGCCATTTTGCTCTATATCTGTTTCCTTTTCTCCACTTCTTTATTTTGCGTACATTTAAAATAGGATGTCATTGCCAAATCCAAAATTCTATCCTCAGTCCACAAATTACCCTCAAAAATATTTGACTCAGTTGATCATTCTCTTTCTTGAAACTGTTTCTTTGCTTTGCTCTGGGTCACCACACACTCCTGTTTTTCTCCTGTTTCACTGGTGGTTTCTTTCCTATGTTTTAATGATGTTTTCATCTTTTTTGCACTTTCAACATTATAATGCCTCAGGACTGAGAACTTGTGCCTCATCTGGTTTTTGTCCCAATCTGTTCTCTAAGTCATGTCATTTAGCCCCAGAGTTTTAAAAATAATTTAAAGGTTAATGACTCCTAAATTTGTATCTCAGGTCAGACCTTTTTCCTGAGCTCCAGATTCATGCATTCAGTTGGTATCTCCGTTTGGTTGTCTAATAAGCAGCTCGACAGCAGCAGGTCCGACACTAGTGTGTTGATACCCACCCCTCAGTTCTTCTTCCCATCCCAATGCACGGCATTACCATTCAGCCAGTTGCTCCGGGAGCAAAACCTTAGAGGCAGTCTTGAATCTCCCCTTTTCTCACTCCTTATGTATAATCCACAGCATCTCTTACACATTCTTTTGTCAAAATCTTTCCCAAATATATTTTCCACCACCTTCACAGTTACCATAATTTTCTATGTCACGATCATTAATTATTTGGACTATTATTAATGCAAAGTCCACTTTAGTAAGCTCACTGCTTACATTATCACATCAATTTATTTACCACTGGGCAGTCAAAATAATGCTTTTAAAATGTAAATGATTTAACACTTGCCATGATTTTTATCACAGTGATAATAGAGTTCTAAACCCTTGCAATGCTTAGGTCTTGTGGCGTCTGGCTCGGAGTATTTCTTCTGCTGTAACCTTCAAGTTTTTCCCTGGCTTACATTGTTCCAGGAGGTGTCTTCCTGTCCTCTGTGTGTCTCCAATGGGACAATCACACTCCCATGGATCTCTTGTTCCTGGAATACTTACTCTCAAATGTTTCCATGACTCATTCCCTCCATTCATTATCATGCCTGCAACATTCTCCTCGAAACACTCTAACTCAATAGTAACCCCTGTTGCCACACTTCGCACACCCACCCGTTTTATTCTCATTATCATGCCTCCATGGACTTCACTTGATTTGCTCGTTGCTGTCACCCTCACCAAGAATAGTATCTGGTGTAAAGGAACTCAATATTTGTTAAAATAATAAGTAAATGAAAATTAAATATTTGTCGTGCTACAGATACAGGGTCTAGTTTATAGGAACCACATGGTAAATTATTTTTACTGTAAGTGATTTTTTTTTTTTCTGAAACAGTATTTGGATGGTACTGGCAGAGAGGGACTCAAAATAACTCAAACCATCTGCAATGCATCTATTCAGTATCAATATCTACAAATCATTATGTGAATAAAATAACCATTTTAATTATTGCTAATTGAATATTTTTAAAGGACTCCCTGTGACTATTTTATGTTATGTTATGTTTTATCAAATGTGTACAAACAATAGTCTCTTTGATGTTACTAAGCCCTAAATGGGTGCAATATTGTTTGGGTATACTTTTACACTTAGAAAGTCTACACCAAAAGATATGAACACCAGACATTTTCCCTTTTTGTTTTTTGTTTGTTTTATTTCCAAGGATAAAAAACCAAGAATAGTTGTGTAAATAAAAATGTCTTTACAGGCCAGAACGGAAATGGAATACTGAAAAAGGATTCCTGGTCTTACATCGACAGCTAGGAAGAAGCATCCACATCATCACACACAAGAGGTTTTATAATTGGCTCATGAATCCAACAGCCCCATGGAAAGTGGCATGTTTTTCACATTGAAAGAATTTATCTCTTTCTATATAATGGTCTTTCTATGTTATGCAAGAATAGCCACATGCAATTTTGACCCTCCAAGCAAGCCATTTTAAAGTGTTTGGTCCTCAGCTCATGTAGCTTTCTAAGATGCAAATACGATGAGCTTCCTCAATTCTCTGTTTACATTTTGTAAGATACAACGCTGTCTTATAAGATGTATGTTTGATTCAGTGCGGTTATTGCAATATCAAGCAATTACTTCTCCTTCTAATGAAGAAAATGTCTATATCCACATAAGTGAAAACAGGCATAAATGTAGCCATTATTTTGGATTAAAATCATTATCTCTTTTGAACAAATAGATAATTTAGATTAAAATCATTAAATTTAGAACATGTGCTTTAGAAATTTTAGAAAAACAGATTTTATGTTAGATATTCTTTTCTTTTTAATTTTTTTTATTTCAGCATATCACAGGTGTACAAATGCTTAGCTTACATATATTGCCTTTGCCCCACCTGAGTCAAGAGTTTCAAGTGTGTCCATCGCCCAGACAGTGTGCACCACACCCATTAGGTGTGAATATACCAGTCCCCACCCCCATCTGCCTGACACCTGATGAATATTACTACTATGTGTACACTTAAGTGTTGATCTGTTAAAACCAATTTGCTGGTGAGTACATGTGGTGCTTGTTTTTCCATTCTTTTTTATATATTTTTTGCTTTTCCATTCTTATGATACATCACTTAGTAGAATGGGTTTTAGCTCTATCCAGAATAATATAAGAGGTGCTATATCACCATTGTTTTTTGTGGCTGAGTAGAACTCCATGGTAGACATATCCCACATTTTATGAATCTACTTGTGGATTTATGGGCACTTGAGTTGTTTTCACATCTTTGCAATTGTGAATTGTGCTGCTATAAACATTCGAGTGCAGGTGTCTGTTTTATAGAATGTCTTTTGTTCTTTTGGGTAGATGCCCAGTAATGGGATTGCTGGATCAAAGAGTAGTTCCTCTTGTATCTCTTTGAGGTATCTTCATGTTACTTTACACAGAGGTTGCACTAGTTTGCAGTCCCACCAGCAGTGTATGAGTGTTCCTATCTCTGCACATCCACAGCAGCGTTTATTGTTTTGGGACTTTTTGATAAAGACCATTCTCACTGGAGATAAGTGATATCTCATTGTTGATTTGATTTGCATTTCCCTGATGAATAGAGATGTTGCACACTTTTTCACAAGTCTGTTGGCCATTAGTCTATCTTCTTTTGAAAAGTTTCTATTCATGTCCTTTGCCCACTTCTTGATAGGATTATTTGATTTTTTCTTGCTAATTTTCCTAAGTTCTAAATAGATCCTAGTTATCAGCCCTTTATTGGCTGTGTAACATGCAAATATTTTCTCCCATTCTGTAGGTTGTCTGTTTGCTTTCGTGATAGTTTCCTTGGCCGCACAGAGCTTTTTTAATTTGATCAGGTCCCATTTATTTATTTTTGTTGTTGCTATGACTGCCTTTGGGATCTTCTTCATAAATTCTTTGCCTAGGACAAAGTCTAGAAGAGTATTTCCAACATTTTCTTCTAGAATTCTTACATTTTCACATCTTAGGTTTAAGTCTGTTATTCACCATGAGTTGATTTTTGTGAGAGGTGAAAGGTGCGGATCCTGCTTCAGTCTTCTGCATGTGGCTATTCAGTTTTCCCAGCACCATTTATTGAATAAGGATTCTTTTCCCCAGTGTACGTTTTTGTCTGCTTTATCAGTGATTAGATGGCTATATGAGGATGGTTTTATATCTGGTTTCTCAGTTCTGTTCCATAGGTCTAGGTCCCTGTTCTTGTGTCAATATACTGTATTAGTTACTATAGCCTTGTAGTATAGTTTCAAGTCTGGTAAATTGATGCCTCCCAATTTGTTCTTTTTGCTTAAGATTACTTTTGCTATACGGGGTCTTCTCTGGCTCCATATGAAGCACAGAATTATTTTTTCTAGATCTGTGAAAAATGATGTTGGTATATGAATAGAGATTGTGTTGAATCTGTAGATTACTATGGGTAGTACAGACATTTTAACAATGTTGATTCTGCCGACCCATGAGCATGGTATGGTTTTCTACCTGTTTGAGTCCTCTGCTATTTCCTTTATCCTCTTTATCCTCTTCTCATTATTTTTCTCTCCTTCCAATCATTATTATTTAAAATGTTTTTTGGCAAATATTGCATCCTTTACAAGTACATTTTGTGATATTTTCCTAGTATTTTTTCTAAGGTAGTCATACTTGGTGCTGTTACTGCCATGTGATTTATTTAACAAAATGGAAAAATTTTAAATTATTTTACTAAGCCCACATGTTTTGTGACAGAGAAGTCCATAATATGTGCATTTGCTTCTATTGCAATATTCTATTTACTATGCCATCCTACCCCAACATGGCTTGATCTTTGAAGGGCAAAATTAAAAACATGTCAGTTACATATATTATTAAATATCTAAACTTATACATTATACTAAATTATATAAATATATATAACAAAGGCTTGAATAAGATTAAAATCTAATTAGAGAGATATGACTAGAACATGAGATATAATAAGTGAGCATCATGTATTAATAATTAAAGTCTGTGTATAGTGGTATTAACTTTATAATGCTATAGGAACTTCTACAATAGAGTAGCAAAAAACCAAATACTCTGATTTTAAAAAATGGGCAAAGGACTTCAACAGGCATATCACCAAAGAAGACATACAAAGGCCAACAAATATACAAAAAGTATTCAAAATCATTAATTATCATAGAAATAAAAATCGAAACTACAATGAGATATGACCTCATGCCTCTTAGGATGACTACCATCAAAGAAACAAACGATAACAAGAGTTGGCAGAGATGTGGAGAAATTGGAACCTATGTATTACACATTGTTGGTGGAAATTTAAAATGGTGCGGCAGCTATGGAAAACATAATGGAGGTTCCTCAAAACTTTAAAAGCAAAACTACCAAAAGATCCAGCACCCTCACTTTGGGGTGTATGTTCAAAGGAAATAAAATCACTACATCTGCAATTCCATGTTCATTGGCACATTATTCACAATAGCCAAGTTATGGAAACAACCCAAGTGTCAATTGACAGATGAATAAAGAAAATGTATTTGTGTGTGTGTAGACACACACACATACACACACATATACGCACATGGAATGGAATATTTCTTAGCCTTAATAAAGAAGGAAGTCCTGCCATTGCAACAATGGACATTATGCTAAGTAAAATAAGCCAGTCACAGAACCAGTACAAATAAAGCTTGATTCCACTGATATGAGCTTGCACACTTTGATAACGCAAATAACTGTTTTGGAGATTTCCACATGGCAGGCGTTGAGGATGGCCTCCAGCCAACCGCCACCAAGGAACTGATGCCCCTTGGTCCTATGGCACTCAAGGAGCTTAATCTTTCTAATAAGAGCAGATACTTCCCCTGTCAAGCCTTCAGATGAGACTCCAGACGTGGCCAGCAACTTGATTGTGGTTTTGTGAGATACCAGTGAAGCGTGGGAAACCATCAAAGTTGTGCCAGCACTCTCAACTCACAGAGACTGTGAAATAATAAATGTGTGTTGTTAAAGATAACTGAAAACTAACCAAATAAATAAGTAAAATGCTATGGGAGTTCAGAGAAAGTAAAAGTTTTCTGTGGAAGAAAGTGTGTCATGAAATTCATTAAGGTGAGCTAGTCTTGGAGTGTTTATGGAAAAGTGAAGGGAAGTGTAAGTAAAGCAGATGTTGGGGAAGTGGAAAGAAATAAGGTTAGAAGAGAATATGAGACCAAAATATAAATAGACAATAAAGATAGAGACTTGTAAAATCTTAAATATCTTCAAATGATTTTGATTGCCATTAATAGTCAAATTGAGTCATTGAGATCATTCAGTTTATACATATTCCGTCTCATCCCATGTGTAGTATAGATGTTCTTATGCCATAAAAAAGTTGCTTTATGCAATAATAGCATAAAGAGAAGGATAGAAAAGAGAATGGTCACCAGTAATCTCGATAAATATTAAATGTTAGCTGACTATTTACCTTGAACTGTCCATGTTTTAGCTCGTGACCTTAGCCTCTTATCTTTCCCAAGTCGGAGCCTAACATTATTCAAACAAATATGAAGCAGAATTTTTCCTACCTGTTTCAATATCAATATAAGAGAGACATTATACTTTAAAAAGTCACAACCTGCACTCTGGTATGGAGTATAAAACTTCAAAGAGAGCTAAATTGTAAATTGTTTGCATTCTGAAAGGTGAAACATTTTTACCATGAATCATACAAAATCTATCTTAATTCATGTTAGTATTTAGCACCTATTAACATATGCTTTTAAAACTATAATATAAATCCCTACAATTTATTCCTGGGTCATCTTCGATGAGACAAAAAAGTTTGTCTTCCTACTTAGGAGAACATATATCTAACAATTTCTAATTCTAAATATTTATTCTTTGCAAAAAATACTTCATTTTGTCTCATTGGCCCACAGTTTTTTTCTACCTTTGGTTTTTATTTAATTTTATTCTCATTTTTGGTCATATCATCTAAAATGATTTTTTAAATCGAGGCACAATTTGTATACAAAAATTACATGGATTTATGAGATTTCTCAAACATGTATAATTGTGTAACTAGTAGCACAATCAAGATACAGAACATGTCTACCAATGTACTGTTTTCTCATAACCTTTCTAATTAATGTCTCTTCCCTTCCTTTCTATTATAATAAATTAGTTTTGCCTTTCTAGAAAGTCATCTAAATTATATATTGAAGCATGTGCTCCTTTATGTTTGATTTTGTTTAATGTGTTAAATAGTATTTTTGTGATTGATCTATGTTCTTTTGTACATCATCACTTTGTTCCTTGTATTGATTAATAGTATTCTATCTTATGAATATACCAAAATTTTTTTATTCATTCTCCTGTTGATAGAGGGTAGGATGTTATCAGTTTTTTCCCATTAGGGGTAAAGCTATTCTGAATGTGAGAATACAAATCTTTTTGTGGACTTATGTTTTGATTTCCTTGGGTTAACTATTTAGAAGTGATTGTTGGGTCATAGGGCATGTGTATGTTTAGCTTTAGAATAGACTATTAAATGCTCTTTCAAAATGATTGTTATATTTTTTATTTTCACCATTGATATTTGAAAGTTTGGTTGCTTCATATCTTCACGAGTATTTGGTTTTATCAATCTTTGAAAGTTTACCCATTTGGAGTGACAGAAGTGTTATTTATGGTAGTTTTAACTGACAATTCCTAATGACTAATGATGCTGAGCATTTTGTGCTTAGTAGCTGTATGTGTGTTTTCTTATGTGAAGTGTCTGTTCTGTCATTTTGTCCAATTTTAAATCAGGTTATTTTTTTCTTTATTATTGAATTGTAGGAGTTATTTATATATTTTAGATAAAATCCCCTTGTCAGTTATAGATATTTCAAGTAATTTCCTCAAATCTGTGGTTTGCATTTTCATTTTCTTAATGATAACTTTTGATGAGATGTTTTAAATTCTTAGTAATTCTGGTTCTATGATTTTTTTTGAGAAGTTTTATAGTTTCAGCTTTCATGGTTAGGTTTATGATCTATCTGAAGTTATTTTTAACTATTAAGTTAAATGTTCTTGTTTTTCTTCAATTGATCCAGTAAAATTTGTTGAAATAAATTTTCTTTGCCTTAGTTACTTTGATACCTTTATAATAAAACAATTGACAGGATTATGTGCCCATCTGTTTATGAATCTTATTCTGTTTGATTGATCTATTTGTCCATTTTTATAACATGACATGTTATCTTGTTTACTGTAGGTGTATCATAATTCTTAAAATGAAGTATATGACCTATGATATGATGATATTTTCTTCTTTTTTAATGTGCTGACTTATACACACATTCTCTGATAGAAATACTCTTTGTGTTTATAGATGTGAATTTTAAAATAAATTATTAGCAAATAAAATCCAACCATATTTAAAGTATAATATACCATTAATCATGAAAAAAGTGGGGTTCATTTTAGAAATGCAAGCTTGCTTCAACTTTAAAAAAAGTGTGTCTATGTGTGTGTATGTGTGTGTTCGATGTCTGTCAGGTTTTGGTATCAAAGTTATGCTGGACTCATATTTGTTAGGAATATTTTCTCTTCTGTTTTCTGAAAGAATCTCATTAAGCTTAATACTATTTTTTCATTAAATGTTTGAAAGAATTCACCAGTGAAATTATCTGGGTCTGGCATTTTCTCTGGGTAAATTTGTAATCATAAATATAGTTTCTTTTATATTAATAGATATGTCTATTCATATATTTTGCTTTTCATATTTTATTAAATTTTGTATTTCAAGGAACTAGTCTATTTTTTGATTTGTTCAATAAAATGACACGAGGCTTTTCATAAGATTTCTTATCATTTTAATGGTAGAATTTGTATTGAAATATATTCTCAATAATGGTTTCTTGCAGTTTTTTTTTTCTTTTTGGTGTATGTGTTTCTTCATTAAACTTTCCATGTGTTTGTCAGTCCAAAAATCAACTTTCATCTTTGTTGATTTTTTCTATTTTCTTTTCTTTGATTTCCAGTCTTTATTTCCAAACTTAACTGAATCCAATTAATCATAACTATTTTTCTCTTTTATTGTTGGGATTTTGAATATTAGATCATTGGCAAACTCCTCTCAAGTCTAAAAAATGTATTCTTTTTGACTCATGTTTAAATACTACTTAGCTGTTTTTGCTTTCTGATAACAGCAAAATCAAACACTGACCCAGGCCCATCTTGATTTTTATTGCCACAAACATCAAACTAATCACTGTCCAAGGCACCCACGGAAAGGAGAATAGTGACAGAGGGCACACATGCAGTCCTTTTATATGAATATTTGAACGAGGCAAGCAGAGTGGGGGTGTTGCCTTACTCATGTTTGCAGGAAGTTCTAGGTGACTGATTATGTGAACATGTCTCTGCTCCAGTCTAACCCCTTCAATCCACAATCTCAGCAGCTACTCAGTATTCGTCCAGAAAGCTGTCAAGCACCCGTCTAACTGGTGTTGAAGGCATCCTTCGTGCTAGAATTCACAGAAGCAATGTGAACATGTTAACTTTAATCATTTAGAATTGCATCTTAGTCTCAATTCAGGGAAATAAACAATGTGGGGTCAAGGGAGAAGTGTATTTAGGACATTGCACCGATTCCTCTTTTATTTCCCAACAACATCTTGTGCTTTTTCACAAGGATGCCACAGCCTCTGGTAACATCTGGCTTCCCTGTGATTCTCCATCTCTCCCAAATCCATTACCCACTTTTTTCCATTGTATTTTGGTATCTTCAGCACAGTCACTAAAACAAGTTATAAGACAACAGAGTCAAGTGTAGTTGGGGTGTGCGTGCGCATGTTTCTTATTAAGATTTCACCTATATCATTTTAGAATTTTGCTTTCTTTTATGGATGGAATTTTTCACATTTTATCAATTTATTATTTATGTTTGCATCAAGAAACTTTTCAATGCATTCAATTTTTTATTAATGAGATTGATTCTACTGATTAATTGATTGATCAATTTTTCCTGTTTCTCTTGCTTTACTTGGGAGGCAAGCCTATTAAATGCAAACAAATGCAGTTTTCTTCGTTTATTTCTAAGAACTCTCTTATTGTGCTGGGCAAATTTCCAAAAGCAAATGACAATCACCATCTGTGACTTTAATGGAAATATTCTAAAACAATACAGAAATAAAATCATGTATTAATACATTTATTTAAATAGAATATAGAGGACAAAGAAAACACACAAAAATTGAACAACTAAATCTGATAAAATGAAGTTATTATAATCTTATATGATGTAGTAACATTTATACTCTGTCTGCTCAAAAAAAAACCAACATGTACTGCCAGAATCAGACAATACTTACTTTTTCCAAAAATACTTACAGCCAAAAGGAATTTATTTTGCACATCTCATAGTCCTGATGATTATGATTTTTATATGTATGTTAGTAATTGTCACATACTTTTATTTTCTTTCTAAATATTTTTATACCATGTCTGGATTATGAAGTGTTTAGAACTATAAACAATACCTTATAATTTTGTATTCATTATAGAATCTAGCTGAGTATCCTGTATATGGTAAGTATTCAATGTGTTTATGACGTAAAACATTGTTTATTGTTTATTTTATAGAATTCAAACAAGAGGCGCATTTTCATTACCATAATTAGCAGGACCATCTTTTTTATCAAAATTGTTGGTAAGTTAATTTTCTGTGACTCTAAGTGGTTCTGCAAAATTCAGCAAAAGCAGAGCCGTGAAAAAGGTAGAAAGTGTAGAACCTATTTTGAGTACTGTTTTTATTTTATTAAAATATCATTTAAAAAATATAATTTGAAAATATGAATACATTATGGATTTTGGAGTAGTGCAATATAATTAAAATCAGATGCTTATATCTAGAATTTTTTCCAAACCACTAATAAACTATAAGGATAGATGTTTACATAATGTTGTCCATTGTATCAAGCAATTATACTCTGAACAATAAATACAGAAAAGTATCTTGTAAGAAGAAAGATATATTTCTTTGTCCAGAAGGCATTTACATTTCCAGAAGAGAAGGATTAAGGAATAGAGATCTTTCTTGCTCATGGGTGTCTTCTTGTCTTTTGATCTGGTGATTTTAGACTGTAGACCTAAACTTTGATAATGCTTCTGCGAATGAATGGGTATTGAAGGTAGCAAGCCACTTAACACAAAATAAATGAGAGACCTGGAGCATATTGCTCTTCCTTACACAAAAGACTCAAGGTAGAGAAAAGTGTAAAACCTGCCTAAATTCTTTGGAGTGAGAAGAAATCTGTAAACTGTCTTTAATTGGCCTGATGGCTTTAGAGATTTTCTTGGCAAACTGATTTATTTTATACATGAGGAATTCGAGCTTCAATTAAAGTGGCTTATTCAAGTTTAATGTTGGTAAAAATCAGGCAGAGCCAAGACCGATATAAACCTCAGTCCCCTGACTGTAGATTCTGAGCGCTTCTGTTACATGAAATCTGTGTGATACTACTGCTGCTGCTAATCATTATTACCACTTGCTGAAAAAAATCACTGTTAAGTAGTTTACATATATTATTTCATTGAATTTTCAAAACAGTCATTGCTTTGTACATATATCATTTTACAGATGGAAAAAAATTGATTCCAAGTAATTTTAGTTACAATTTTCAAAGGTCACATAGCTATCAAGTTGGAATGTTGAGTTATGGTCACAAGGAAACAAAATAATATATTTATTATGTATTATGTATTTATTGATTCAAGTTCAGAATTTAAGTGTATCTGAATTTGAAAATTTAAATATTCAGTAAATTTCTCTTACCTATATAAATGATGAATGAAGTCCAAAGATACATTATTTTGTGACCACACTACATTTCATGCATAACTTTATCAGTCACGTGAGGTCAGCAGGAATGGAAAGTTGTTTGGAGTTAATTCTGTGGGAATACCATTTCTAAATTTATACATGCTGTAGCTGAGTGATTATAAGCAGGCAAGCCACAGAATGACATTTTCTCTCCCTCATCAAAAGCACACAACAAACTTCTAGCATATGGAAGCATTTCTGCACTACAAGTTATTCTGAGAGGGAAACACATGATTTATAAATACTGTCAAATATTCATTTCCAAATGCTTGTAATATAACAAAATATATCCTATAGTGTAGAAACAGTTCCCTTTCGCCACTTCTTAGAATCATAAACAGATGCAGTGAACACGCTTGCAGTCACACTGATTCAGGTACAAATCAGACTGCACCATTCGAGATCTGTGCAATCTGAATTTAGTTACTTGACTTCTCCTGAACCTCCTTTTTCTTATCCGTAAAATGTAAATAATAATAACTACTGTATAGTTTTGTTGTAAGAATCAAATTAGACAATATCTGTAAAGCAATTAGCCCAGTGCCTGATATCCTTTCCTCAGGAAAGGTTCTCATCTTTCCTTTTCTCTCTAAAGTTATTGAAAATATTTCTCACAAATATACATGGGAAATGCATACTAAAAATGTGAATGTCACTGTTTACAATTTCCTCAGTATGACAATGGTTATTCTGCTGTTTATCATGAGCACAGCTCTGTTGGTGTGTTGTTAGGAAAGAGACACCTCATGGAATGTTAGTGGGCTGTAAATTTCAAGCCTCTATGGAGAGCAATTGGATACTTTCTAAAAAAGCTTAGAAATACATATATTCTTGGACTCAGTGTCTCCATTTTAGACCTAACAAGAATTTACGTTAAAGCTATGCAGGCATGTCAATGCAGCAATGGTTGAATTAGCAAAAAATTGCTGAACACTATAATACTCACTAATAAGGACTGTATGTATGTCATTGGCATGGCATAGATACATGACATAAAGACTCCCTTTCTCTCTCTCTTTCCCTCTCTCTCTCTCTGTATATATACACACACCACACACACATGCACACAAACACACACACAAATATACACCTATCCAAATGGTAACAGTGATATGTATACTAGTGTGTATGGGTTGCTTAAATAAGGTTAAAATAACTTATCTTTACATTTTCTTGTTAATACATAAGGAAATTCTGGAAGGATACACAAGACATAAGAGTGGCCCATAAGTGTGGAAGAAACTTTTAACCTTTTGCCATTATAATTTTTGATGAATTTGATTATAAATATGTAGAATTTGAAGATTAAGAAAATGCAGGAAATCAGTGGAAGTCTTCTTAATCTTAATTTATAGATATATAGTTTACCAAATAAGTAATTTTAGAAACTATATACAACATGTTTGCAAATTCTGGGCA
This sequence comes from Lepilemur ruficaudatus, assembly GCA_963574885.1. Taxonomy (NCBI): domain Eukaryota; kingdom Metazoa; phylum Chordata; class Mammalia; order Primates; family Lepilemuridae; genus Lepilemur; species Lepilemur ruficaudatus. The sequence continues at coordinate 26,747 of CAUYRT010011749.1, forward strand.
GTTCAATTCCAAAGATACTTTTGTGGGAGTTCAGAAACTTGGAACAAATTTTCTCAGAGGAAAAATATTATTTCTCATAATTAAGATTTCTGGCTAGTTCACAAGAGTTGATAATGCACCTGGGCAAATGCAGTCATAGAACTACAAACCTATGAATGTTTAGGTGGAAAATATTTTTCACATTTCAACTGCAGTATCTGGGAACTCGTCTTTTTACCTCTCCTAGGTTAGGGACTCCACCTGCATCCCCTGGCCATCACTTGGTGCAGGGACAAACCCCCTCCCAGCAAAGGCACTCCTGAGAGCGGAGCTTGAGCATGATGTGTTGCAGGGAGCAGCTAAGGATCAAGTGTTTCCTGCTGATACTCATGAGTTTAGGTCAGATGGGAGTATCTAAAATGTTCCTGTTGATGGTGAGAGGCTTTCTATCAAAAACTATGATTATAAAATGTTAATATATCCTAGAAAGAGTTGTAGAGTTAAAATACAAATACTGTTTCAGTAGCAGCAGCCCCAGCTTTTCTTCACAGAGGGACAGGAGAAGTGTTCATAGAAGGGCCTGCCAGGAGTACTTTAATCTGTTTTAGGAGCTTTCATCTATTTTATTATTGCCCAGAGCTTGGGTCAAGTAAAACAATTTTCTGATAAGTAACTTAAATCTGCTATTTTCTACTAAAGAAACATATTGAGACAATTAAGTAGATGTATAAAATAGCTGAGAAACAACTGACAAGAAAAAACTACACTAAAGACTAAGGAAAACAGCCTTCTTGGTTGCTGGAGAGTTTTAAGTGTTATAGAATAGAGGGCATCAGAAGCATTTCCTTCATAATGAACAGCTGCGAGCTGAAATCAAGCTTTGTATGCACATGGAAAGCATTTGCCGTGGTCCTTGTGGGTAGAATAATAGTCAAAATGATTCTAATAATTGAAATGAAGTAGTCTGTACAGTTCCCAACTGTGACAATAAAAACATTATGGAAAATTGAATCACTCACACAAGCTGAAACACGTAGCAATTTGTTTTTATGGAAATCACACTTACAAGCTTGGTGATAAACTGAAAGTGGGGTCCTGGCCTAGACCTGTCTTTAAGATTTAACATATCCAAGTAAATTAACCTATTTAAAATTCTTCATTTATTTGAATTGATTCACTTAAGAAGTTGCAAAAAGCTTTATTGCAGAGCATTGTGTAAAGTATAAGCTATTGAATAGACTATATAATTCATTACCCTGTAGCCACATTTCCAAATATAGTTATAAGGTGAAGACCCTACTATCATGATTTAATACCTATAATTGGGGACAGGGATATGTTTACACATATGTGAAAGTATTGTTGAAGTATTATAATTCAGAGGAAGTAGGATTGTGAGAATTATTGTATAATATATATGTAGTTATATGATTTTTTACCAACTTTATTGAAGTATAATTTATATGCCATGTAATTAATCCATTTTAAGTGTACAATTAAAAGGTTATTAGTAAATTTACCAAGTTGTACAGCTATTCACACAAATCAGTTTTAGAACATTTCCTTCTCCCTATTGAGACCCCGAATTCCCATCCCCAACTACATTTCAAGTAGTTATATGAATTTTTATTCTGAATTTAGTTGTAAGAGATATTTAAAAGATCTTGTTTTTTTTCTTTTCATTGTTATTGATCTTATTACTTATCCAAAATTACAACATTGGGGGTAACTCAGGTTTTAAGTAACTCTAATTCTCAAGAATTACCCATTCATTCACAAGTTATGTTGGGCCCCGTGCACAGGAATGCTGTAATGAATAACAGGCGTGGCCCGCATCTCCGGGAGCCCAGCATTTGACTCTGAAGGTAATGGAAACTCTGTGGTGTAACTGAAAGAAAGTTACAGAATGCTCAGTGAGGCCATATCGGGAGGAAAGTCCTAATCAACGCAATTTTTTGTTGGCATGGATTTTTGGGTAGTAAAATTAGCAGTAGTTAAAAAAATAAATAACTTTAAAAAAAATCATATACCATTAGACAAGGAGCAATAAGTCTTGAATTCTCATCCTACTCAATAATTAATATTTGTATTATTGAGATATTACATATAATCTTTGTAAACTTCAATTGCTTTTTTAAAGTAAATAAGGAGGAGGCCATTAATGTGCGACTGTCTCTGTACTTTGATTTCCTACATGACAAACCGCAGCCTAACTTAGATTTATTTTTTTTGAAATAAATTCCTAAGCAGCTGAGCTTCAGCCAATCACAAGCAGCCAACTGCTCCGAGCATGCCCAAATAAGGCAACTGTCTCATCACACTGAGTCCAAATAATGCAAACGCCCAGCTCTGGTCAATAGGGTGATATCTCTATTGTGTTTCTAGGTTCAGCCTATAAAACCTTGCTATCATGCTGCTGGGTGGATAGCTCTCTAAACCATCTGTCCAAATCATGAATCATTCTTTGCCCAAATAAACTTTGTTAAATTTAATTTGTCTAAAGTTTTTCTTTTAATTCCCTGTGGCTAATGTAGGGAAGAGAATACATACACATATATACATACAGGAATAGATTCTCACTACACTCGTCTAATCTTTAAAACGGCATTTCAGAACCTGGTTTTGAAAGGACATTTATCAGTTCGAAAGGCATCCTGCAAGATTCACTTATAAAACTGTCCTTCCCTGCTGCTCCTCACTCTGACCTGAGGGTTGCTCTCCTGAGGTAGGATGTGCTAGGTATTCTTTGGCCACCCCAAATCTACCCTTCTCCTACTTGTCTGTTCCCTAAAAGGCTGGCTGCTAAAGAAAGAGTCAAACAGTCTGTTTGCTCTGTGTTTCTGGTTTGGCTTTGTCGACATTCAGAGGAGCTCAGAGGACAGAACTTGACCGAAGGTGGAGTATCTATTTCCCTAGCTCCTTGCTCAGTGAGCTGGAGTTCGCCAGTACCAGGCATTATCTCCTTGTTTGAGGATCCTCTCAAGTGGCCGCTCTCCTGTAGCGATAGCTCTCTTTGGGCTCCGTAAACGTGCAAAGAGGAGACTGTGTGAAGAGACAGGGAGAAGACAGCCACCTGCAAGCAAAGGAGAGAGGTTACAACAGATCCTTCCCTCATGACCCCTGGAAAGAACCAACCATGCCAACACTTTGATCTCAGACTTTTAGCCTTCAGAACTGTGAGAAAATAAATTGATGTGATTTAAGCGATACAGTCTGTGGCACTTTTTATTGGCAGATAAATACGGATTCCCCTTCTCCTAGTTTCTTCAGACCTAGGAATAGTAATTGCTTCTTGCCATTGATTTTCTAAACCCTTCACTCAGATTTGTAAATATTCTCTTGTTTGTACTTTCTCTAATTATTTCTTTTCAGTGTGCCATTTCTTCCTGCAGATACCTTGGCTGAAATATAAAAATGATTTTAAAACACATTTTTCTAGCCTTCTCTAGTACTTTTTTCCTTAGTTCCATTTTTTTAAATATCCAGACCATTCACATTCTCTTTACCTTCCCCACCAAAACAAAAAGCTTTTAGGAAAATACCTCACATGGATGACTCACAGTCACTATCAGCATATCAGTTATTAAACCATGACATAAATAACAGTGTCACAGCATTCCAGTTAATCAGTGATGGAAGATGATTTGAATAACGCATCTTCCTAGAACCACTGATAATAAAACCCTATTTTTCTTACCATTGCTCGTTTTTCTTTCCTGAATCCAAAAGGACGATAAGTCAATTCAAAAGCAAGAAAGCAAACAAACAAATAATACAAGCATATAGAAAACTGATCCAAGTAAACAGACTATAATCAGGCATTAACGGCTATGAGCAGAGAGTTCAAAACAAATATTTTGTGATGCTCTAACATGGAAAAGGCACAACAGTAGCTTTGGAGGGACAAAGACATAAGTGATATATGAATGGAAATCCCATTTAAAAATCCTTGGCGTGAATTGTCTTTGTTTTAAAATTGAGGTACAAATTCTGACACTGGGTTATCAGGTTACTTGAAGAAAAAGACAAAATGGACAAAAATTGGTTGAAATGCATTTAAGCAATATGAGCAATTGTGTTAGAATACTTCTTATCTTTTATCAAACAAAAATAGCCCTATTACTCCCAAAATAATATGATATGGGGTTCTCCAAGATTTCTTTTTGAAGGGAATTTATAAAGAAGAAGGGAGATAAAATTTCATTATCTCTAAGGTCTCTCAGGCAAAAAATGCCTTTTATGAAAACTAATCTAGCAATATATAGTTGAAACTGAAGATGAGCTAGGCTAATAATCTATATGGAATAGTGTTGAGCAACAACTATAACATGCAGTACATGTATATTTGAATGTTCTAGGAGAATGTACTATAAGCTTCCTTGCAGATTTAGTAGAGGGTTCAAAATACTTGAGCATATTCATAATGAGAAAAGTAAACCTTGACTTAGGAAATTTTGACATGTGTAGCTTACGGTTTCTCCCTTCTCTCATTTTTTCAAATTTTGTTTAATCAAGTATTATTCACAAAAATAAGTCATAAATATACTATTTCTTAAAATAATTTCTGTATTCTATTTTACCACCATGAATGGATATACGTGTGACCTATTAAATGCTCCACTTCAGTGTCTTAGTTCTCTAGGAGTGCTATAAGAAATTGCCGCAGCGGAGGTAGCTTACGAACAATGGAAATTTATTTCTCACAATTCTGAAGGCTGGAAGTTTGAGGTCAGGGTGCAAGTATGATCAGGTTCTGGTGAGTGCTTTCTTCTGGGTTGCAGACTGACAACTTCTCTCTGTACCCTTACATAGCAGAAGGGGTAAGAATCTCTCTGCTTTATAAGGGTACTAGCCTCATTCATGAGGGTTCTACCTTCATGACCTAATCACTTCCCAAAGGCTCCATTTCCTAAGCACTTTTAGGGTTAGAATTTTAACATATGAATTTTGGGCGAACACAGACATTCAGACCACGTAAACACGTCTTCACTTTTATTAATTAGATTATTCAACATTCTGGGTAATTTTTATCATTTACCATCATTGCTGCTTGAATCCAGTCTGGTTGCCCTTCGGTGTGTGCTTGTCTGTGTGGTGTGTCTGCCTTGACACCTCAAAATTCTTGGCTCCAGGGATTCACATTCCATCTTCCTCATTTCTGTCCTTTTTACCCTTCCTGGTCATTTCTATACATTCACTGATAGTCTACCTTGTTTGCAGGTGACAAAGTTACCTACAGAGATTATTTGGAATATAACATGAAGTTAAATCAAAAACACCATAGATGATTTTGTAGTTTGTACCCTGCACAAAGTGCATTAGCCATTATGATAAAGGGGGGCTGAAATTTAGCCCAAGCCCTAAAGACCGAACCTTGCTACAGGGAAGTGTGTGTCCAAAGAAGGAGACCCATTTGCTTTGCACAAATACCCAATCTAGCCAAATCACGTGCCTGAGTTCAAATCCAGCCAGAGTGGTGATTCCAGATCATGGATCAAAAGGGAAATACAAATTGACACCGCAGAATATTTAGAAATCAATTAAAAATATAAAAACTTGTGACAACTAAAGCAGTGATTAAAGAAAATTATATAGCCATAAAAACTTATATCCATAATTTTTTTTAAAAATGTAGTTTAGGATTCAAAAATTAAGCAAAAGACAATGCCAGCCAAAGTAAATAAAAAGGAAGAAATTAATAGCAATAAAATGATTAATGAAAACAGAGAAGCTACAGTCCCCCTCAAAAAATATATAAATAAAAGCTGCTTCTTCAAAAGAAAAAAGAGAAGAGATAAACCACTACAAAGTTATGCAAAATAAGAAATAGCAAAGGCCAAATAATCATCAAAAGAGGATTTCTTTTGAATCTTACCATGAGGAAAATGTTTTTTCCCAACTTTTTATTTGGAAAATTTTAAAGCCACAGAAGTAATAAAAGATAATACTTTTTATTGTTCTATAATATAGAAAAGAAAGAAAATCCTCTAAAGTTTTTTTCATTTATACACACACACATACACACGTACACCGTATACATGCACTAGTGACCAGTCTCAATGTGTGTTGTGTAGAAATTCTAAAATATTACCACTTAGAATTGAAAAAAGCAAAAACAAAAACAAAAAAAAACCCATATGCTTAAGTGGGATTGACTCTAGGAACCCAAAATTACTTTAATAGTAGAAAATCCACTGTTATAATTATCCATCATATAATAAATATATTGGTATAAATTATATGGCCATTTTGTAGATGCTGAAAGCACATATATTATAATTCAACACTTTTTCACCAGAAGCACAAATTAAAACAGATGTTAATATAGCCTTTTATTCTCTTCTTGCCATCTATCCGCCCCAAATCCAGCAGCATCCAACTTAATGTAAATATACTGGAGGTAGTTTTTTTAATATCAGGATCATAGGATGCCCAATATCACTGTAATTATTTAATATTTTACTGTCAGATTTAGCCAGTGCATTTGGAAAAGACTAAGAAGTAGATGCATAAATATAGTTTAAAGGAAGAGGTCAAAGTATTTCTGTTTGTAAATTAGAACATAAATAACTAGGAAATCAGAGTGTGGTGGCTGAATAATGACCCCCATTTATGTCCACAGCCTGGAATGTCTGAATATGGGATATTATGGCAAAAAGACTTTGGGCTCTTGAGATGGGAAGATTATTCTGGGTGAGTTTAATGTAATCATAAGGGCCCTTATTTGAGGGACATGAGCAGAGCCAGAGTTAGATAGAAGGTGATGATATAAGGAAGCAGAAGGTCAGAAAGAAAGAAATTTGAAGATGCTATACTGTAGGCTTGAAGCTGTGAGCCAAAGGATGTGGGTTGCCTCTAGAGGCTAAAATAGATAAGGAAACAGATTCTTCTCTACAACCTCCAGAAGGAGCCAGTCCTGTCAATACCTTGGCTTTGGTCTAGTAGAACTGATTTCAGACTTTCAGACTTTTTAAGAGACTACATTTTTGTTATTTTAAGCCTCTAATTTTAGGGTAATTTGTCACAGCATTGATAGGAAACTAATATAGAGAGAATCTACCAAGCACTTACTACAACAATATACCAATTTTTTTAAGCAAGAAAATACAAAATTAACTTCAGAAATAGATAGTTTTAATACATACAAACTATATTCAGGTAGAAGACATGACAAGAGCCAAAGCACCATTTTCTATAACAACACAAAAGAGAAAATATGTAGGAACAGAAACTACAAAAACTGTGCAAAAGCTCTATGAGGAAATATTTAAAACACTACTTGAAAGTTCCAAACAAATGGATTCGGGGAAGGCATTCCTTAGGGAGCAGTGGTACATGTGTTGTTTCTTAAGAGAACGCTTTGGTGATCTTATTAACTCTCAGGCACTTTCTGCAGTGTGCACTTGACTCACATGGAAACTCATGCATTTTTGCCGTATCTACTGGGGTAATACGTGATTTCCGCTGGGCCCTCTCTCTCTTTCTGCTCTACCCTATCTTTCTGCCACAGTCACCATTTTTCAGAAGTTGCAGGCACCTGAACAACCACATCCACTGACTCATATTGGAAATTGTCTCAGGACCATGATTCGGAGTGAGTGGGGAGGTATGTGTGTGTGTGTCAGGGGTGAGTGTTATTGTTAGTTCTGCTCAAATGACACATCTCTACAAGTGCTGTAAGGGCTGTGCCCAAATAATAATTCACTAGACATAGAATATATTGCTTAATACCTTTTGTTGTCAGGTGTGAATTTTAGCTGTGAGTTCTGGGGCTAGATATGATATCACTATTGCTTTAAACCAACGCCATATACACACACATACACACAGAATCCTAATAAGCATTTATCTGAATTTTACATGAGTCACAGGATTAGAATTTAACTCCAGGGCTATCAAAGGCAAAGCTCATGTTGCAATCCTCAAACCATGGTACTTCCATTTATTATGACCTTCTTAAATGATATCGGTATAAAATACTATTTTTAATATTTTAGTATTTTATTTTTTACCATATTATAAAATGTCACAAATTCATATTTCTCTTATTCCCCCTTATGGTTTTGTTCTTTTTTTATCTATTGTTTTCCTTTTCTTATACTCTGAGGACTTCTTGCTTAAAGAGAGAGCTCAAGATATCTTGAGAGACAGAGAGAGAGAGAGAGAGAGAGAGAGAGAGAGAGAGAGATTGCTCTCTTAAAGATTTCAGTATTAGTTCATAGTGGGAATGCTTTCAGCTTTTCCCCATTCAGTAAGACAGTGGCTATGGGTTTGTCATATATGGCTTTTAAAATTTTGATTTATGTTCTTCTATGCCTAGTTTGCTAAGAATTTTTATCATGAAAGGGTGATGAATTTTGTCAAAAGCTTTTTCTGCATCTATTGAAATAATCATATGATCTTTGTTTTTGCTTCTGTTTATGTGGTGAATCACATTTATCCGTGTACATATGTTGAACCATCCTTGCATCCCTGGGATGAAGCCCATTTGGTCAGGGTGGATTACTTTTTTGATGTGCTATTGAATTTGATTTGCTAGTATTTTATTGAGGATTTTTGCACCTATATTTATAAAGGATATTGGTCAGTGGTCTTCTCTTTTTTTGTAGTGTCCTTTCCTGGTTTTTGTATCAAGGTGATACTGGCTTTGCAGAATGAGTTGGGGAGGATTCCCTACTTATTGATGCTATAGAATAATTTCTTCAGTATGAATACCAACTCTTCTTTATAGGTCTGATAAAATTCAGCTGGGAATTCATCTGGTTTGGGGCTTCTTTTTGTTTGGAAAATTTTTATTGCTGCTTCAATCTCATTGCTCATTATTGGTATGTCCAGTTATCCTATTTCTTCCTGATTGAGTCTTGGAGGTTGTGTGATTCCAGGAATTTGTTCATTTCCTCTAATTTTTGAGTTTATGTGCATAGACATTTTCATAGTATTCATGGACAATATTTTGCATTTCTGTGGTATCAGTTATAATACCTCCTTTTTCATTTCTGATTGAATTTATTGGGGGTCTTTCTCTTATATTCCTGGTTAATGTAGCAAGAAATCTATCAATTTTATTTATTTTTTCAAAGGACCAACTTTTTCTTTCATTGATCTTCTGTATTATTTTCTTGTTTTCATTTTATTTAGTTCTGCTATGACCTTTGCTATTTCTTTACTTCTGCTGGATTTGGGTTTTATTTGCTCTTCCTTTTTTAGTTCCTTGATATGTGTCATTAGATTGTTAATTTGTAATCTTTCTGTCTTTTTATTGTAGGCATTTCAGGTTATAAATTTTCCCCTAGTACTCCTTTTGCTGAATCACCACAGATTTTGATAGCTTTGTCTCCTTTGTCATTCAGTTCAAGAAATCTTTTGATTTCCATCTTAATTTCATCATTGATCCAATAATTGTACAGCAAGAGGTTGTTTAATTTCCGTGACTTTGTGTAAAATTGGTTGTTTCTCTTAGTGTTGATTTCTAATTTTATTCCACATGATCTTAGAGGATACATGATATCATTTCTAATTTTTTGGATTTGTTGAGCTATAATTTGTGGACTAAATTATGAGCAAGACAATGGTGTCCATTGTCACCACTTCTATTCAACATAGTGCTGGAAGTCCTAGCCAAAGCAATCAGGCAAGAGAAAGATATTAAGGGTCCAAATTGGAAAAGAGGAGGTCAAACTATCACTTTTTGCTGATGATATGATCTTATACCTAGAACACCCCAAAGATTCCACCAAGAGACTCCCAGGATTGACAAATACATTCAACAAAGTTTCAGAGTTCAAAATCAATGTACACAAATCAGTAGCATTCCTATACACCAATAATAGTCAAGCTGAGAGTCAAATTGAAGAATCAGTACCATTTAAAATGGCAACAAAGAAAATATTAATAAAATACCTAGGAATATGCTTAACTAAGGAGGTGAAAAATCTCTACAAAGAGAATTACAAAGCACTGAGGATAGAAATCACAGATGTTACCAACAAATGGAAAAACATATCTTGCTCATGAATTAGTAGAATCAACATTGTTAAAATGTCCATACTTCCAAGTGATTTACCAATTTGATGCCATCACCATGAAAATACCAGCATCATATTTCACACATCCAGAAAAAATAATTCTATGCCTCATTTCAAATAGAAAAAAGCCTAAGTAGCCAAAGCAATCCAAACAAAAGGAACAAATCTGAAGGCATCAGATTACCAGACTTCAAAGTATACTACAAGGCTATAGTAACCAAAGCACCATGGCATTGGAACAAAAATAGAGATATAGACCAATGGACAGAATGGAAAACCCAGATATAAAACCACCCTCATATAGGCATCTGATCTTTGACAAAGCAGACAACAAAAGAAGCCCTATTCAATAAATGGTGCTGGGAAAAGTGAATAGCCAAATGCACAAGACTGAAACAGGATCCGTATCTCTTACCACTCCCAAAAATTAACTCAATGTGGATAAAAAAACTTAAATATAAGGCATGAACCCATAAGAATAGTAGAAGAAAATATTGGAAAAAACTCTTCTAGATATTGGCTTAGGCAAAGAATTTATAAAGAAGACCCCAGTGGCAATCACAGCAACACAAAAATAAATAAATCGTATTTTAAAAAGCTTCTGCATAGCCAAGGAAATAATCAATAGAGCAAATAGACAACTTACAGAATGGGAGAAATTATTCATAAGCTATACATCTGATATAAGACTAATAGCCAGAATCTACAAAGAACTCAAGGAAATTAGCAAGAAGAAAATTAAACAACCCTACCTAAAAGTGGGTAAAAGTCATGAACAGAAGCTTTTCAAAAGAAGATAGACAAATGGCCAATAAACATATGAAAAAATGCTCAGTGTCACTAATCATCAGGGAAATGAGAATTAAAACCACAATGAGATATCACCTTACTCCTGTTAGAATGGCTTTTATTACAAAGTCCAAAAATGATAGATGCTTGTATGGATGTAGAGAGAAAGGAACACTTCTACACTATTGGTGGCACTGAAAATTAGTACAACCTCTATGGAAAACAGTACGGAGATACTTCAAAGAACTAAAAGGAGACCTACAATTTGATCTAGCAAGCCCAGTACCGGATATTACCCAAAGGAAAAGAAGTCACTTCTTCAAAAAGATACCTGTACTCAAATGTTTACTGCAGAAAAATTCATAATTGCAAAGACCTGGATCAACTCAAGTGCCCATAAATTCATGAGTAGATTAACAAAATGTGCTATATGTACACCATAGAGTACTACTCAGCCATGAAAAGGGTGATTTACTGCCTTTTGCAACAATTCTGATGGAACTTAAGACCATTATCCTAAGTGATGTATCTAAAGAATAGAAAAACAACCACCACATGTACTCACTATTAAATTGGAACTAACTGATAAGCACACATGGGCATAGAGGGAAGTAAAACTCAACAGAAATCAAGCAGGTAGGAAGTGGGAGGAGGGAGTGAGCAATAACCTACTTAATAGGTACAATGAACATTATCTGGGTGACAGGCACATTTATAACCATGACTTAAGCATTATAAAAGCGATCCATGTAACCAAAAATATTTGTACGTCCATAATACTTTGAAATAAGAAAAAAGGTTCAAGTATTAGAAAGCTCTAATTTTCATGGTGTAGAGAGAAAATGTAAGGAAAAAAAATGAAAGTAAAAGCAGAGAAAAGTTCATTCTTAAAAAAAAAAAAAAGGTAGTATAAGATTATAGAACCAAGAGAAACAAGAATTTCATCAAGGTAAAAATAATCAGTGATGCCTAAAGGTAAATCAGGGTCAAACAGATTGAAGGCAAAACTATCTTTGCAATAACAATGTGAAGTATTTTGGATTAGTAATGCTATTTATATTATCTCTATTGATTTTAGAATAGCATCCAAGTCCAATTTGTCAATTACCTTCTGTATATCATATGTTCTTTTGTTTCTAAGATTTCCTGCAAAATCATTTAAAGGCTTTTCATGGGTGACCTTATCCTTAATTGTGTTTGTAACAGAGACACTAAAAAAATAAATAAAAACCATTAAAGTCTCATTACAAGGTTAAAATATCACCAATGATTAAATTTTGTAGTTACATTTTGTAAAACATGAAATATTGTGATTTATTTAATCATATTTTTTATGTTAATCATATTTTGTATCTATAGATACATCAAATTACAAAGAGTTAATCTTCATAACTTGATTAAGAAATGGATATGATATTTTGAAAATTATGCTTAAGATTATATAGTATCCTCGTGTGTGGTTGTAACAGTGTTTGGAAAAAGGAATAGAGACAGAATTACCATTCCACATTCTTTTGGGTATCTAAAGGTCATTATTTCATCCAGTGTTAAAGTACCACATTTTAAGTCTTAACGCATGAATGATATCTGCTGAGAGTAAGGTTGTTCAGGACTAAGTTATGAGACATGAATGTATGAGCTTCTGATTTAGTAAAGAGGACAGGATATAAATTCAGGTTCCCTACAATTTGTTAGAGCAGTGCAAATACTGGCCTTACTGTGAAAAGCTCATTGCAATTTCTTCCTGATAAGCGTCATTTTTGGTGTTTGTAGTTTCAAAATCTTTGAACCAGATGGCACACTTTCTGCTGAGTATGTTCTAAGGTTTTGCCCAAAGTTCAGACCAAAAGGCAGCAAATTGTGAGAATATTTAAATTAGTAAAAAAATCTAAATGTTTCTTTTTGCTTGATAAAACTAATATGTTAAAATATAGAGTAATTTTTGCTTTAGGTAAAAATGTATTTTTTTATTTTTATTGAGATATTTTTATGCACTGCAAAATTCATCAATTTAAATTATACAATTGAATGGTTTTGAGTATATCCATAGAGTTGTACAACCATCATCAGTAACTTCAGAATGTTTTAACCACTCTAGAAAGAAACCCTATGCCTATTAGAAATCATTCATTGTGTTACCCACATTTTTTGCCATAATAGGCAATCTCTAGTCTACTTTCTGTATCTATATATTTGCTTATTCTGGACATTTCAGATAAATAGTAACATGTAATGTGTGGCCTTCAGTGACCTGTCTTTGCACTTAGTGTAATGTTTTTGAGGATCATCCATATAGCATGTATCAGCATTTTATTACTTCTTAATGCTGGATAATATTCCATTGTGAGGTATACCACATTTTGTCTATCTGTTCATAATTTCATGGACACTTGGATTGGTTCTACTCTTTTGCTATTATGAATAATGCTGCTATGAATAGTTGTATACAAGTTTTTGTGAACATATGTTTTCATTTCTCTTGAATATACAACAAAGAGTAGAATTGCTGGGTCATGTGTTTATTCTGTGTTTAACATTTTGAGGAACTGTCCAACTGTTTTCCAGTGTGGCTGCATGAAAAAATAAAGCACTGCTGATAGTCTAAAAATAATTCTTCAGTCTACAAGATAAGTCAGCAGAGTTTAGTGGAAGCTAAACGAGGACTGGGAAGAATCTGGACCCAGTCCCAGCTTTGCCACTAATCAGTTGTTTGACCTTAAGCAACTCATTTACATTCCCCAAGTCCAAGTTTCTTCATTTGTAAAATGAGTGTGCGTTTCTTCAAACAAGCACAACTCTTGAATGTAATTGTAGCTACTTTACTTTGGTCTCCCATCGTCTCCTTAAAACTGCTCTGAGGCCTAATTTTTCCCTGACCTTGACAGAACGCTTCAGGAGAGCCCGTGACTTCTCCGACTACAATAGGTATTGTGAAGACTTCAGGTCACTTTAAGTCACAAAACATAGTCTCTTAATTCTGTAACAAATTGTCCATTTTATATATATAAACAAAACTCGAAATCTGATGTATATTAGGGGCTTCCTTCAGCTCCAGTTTAGACCAGCAGTGGCATCGTCACCGAGCCCTGCAGAGTGGCGTGTCAGAGGAGGAAAGGGGGTGTCCTTGTCGTGGATGGCAGCGAGGATCTGCCTGAAGGACTCTGGACTTGGCAGATGTTTAAAGGTAACATTTTCTCCTGGTCACTTGTGATAAATTAGATTACTATTCCTGTCCTGCTTTGTTAGGGCTGCTGCAACAAAATGTCACAAACTGAAATTTATTCTCTCATAGTTCAGGAAGCTAGAAGTCTGAGATCAAGGTGTCCACAGAGTTGTTTCTTGTTTAGGCACTGAGAGAGAGAACCTGCTCTAGGCTCCTTTCCAGGCTTCCAGCGGTTCTCTGGCAGTCACCGGCATTCCCTGGATTGTAGACACATCATCCTGATCCTTCCCTTGAAGATCTGCATCTTCACCCAGCATTCTCATGTATGCGTCTCTGTGTCTAAATTTCCATTTTTCGTAAGGATAGTAGTCATATTGGATTAGAGCACTCACTAAGGACCGCATTTTAATTTGATTATGTCTGTAAAGACCCTATTTCCAAATAAGAGCATGTTCTAAGGTACTGGGGTCAGGACTCTAATACAGCATCATTTGGAGATGAGGGACACAATTCAACCTATAAGAATTTCAAAATATGTGTCTCTTTCTTGGGGCAGGACTATTTACCTGCGACTTACTAGTGCCTCCCAAGAGGCACTTCCTCCCCATGGCTTTGGGCTTGGCCACACTGCTGGCTTTAACCATTAGAAAGGGCAGATGTGGCAATCCTGAGAAGAGGCTTCAATCCTTAAGACTTTGCTGTCTGCCAATGAGAATAGCACACTCTCAGTGTTTCTTCTTTACCAATCTGGATTCTGAAATTAAAAGACACATGGATACGATACCTTTTGAAGTCTTAAAGTCTATCCAAGCTGCAATTAAAATACTGTACAGCCATGATGTGGCAAGAACAAGAAATACATTTTCTTATTGTAAACCATTGAGACGTAGGGTCAGCTGTTGCCGCAGCAAATCGACTTACGGGGGGCTTTTATTTGGTTTTGGTGATACCTCAATCCTGGGACCTCTCATCTGTGCCTCCTTATTCAAGTGATGCATCTCTAGCTTGTTGTTGAGAACAATGAGCCTTATTCATGTAATGATGTCCTTTGTCTATTTTATGTTCAGTCACGGTATCAGACAGAGATGATAGAAGTACTGGTCTACACTGGCATCTTTCTTGTTTTTAGCCTTCTCTTGGTTCAAGAAAAATACCCATGCATTTTTTTTTTTTTGCCAGGCCAAATGCTGTGAGTACAGGTTGTTTGCAGCAGCCAGGTCCTTTCTGATCCACCCAGTAGCAGGTGGGCACCTATCCCTGGCCCTCTGGGTTTTTCAGGCAAGGATCAGGCACTAGACCACTAGGTGTCTGTAAACTTTAGGGAATGCTCCAAGACTTTGCATGTGTTCTCTGGCAAGTCTGGGCAGCCATGCAATCATGCTACTCCAATCTTCAGGATCACCCACTGTGAGGGGCATAGTTGACTGTCAGCCCCATCTGCTGCTTCTTCAACTACAATGTTTGCATCAAGGCTGTACTCTGGTTATTCTCAGGCAATGACTAAGCACAGTGGGGTACTAGTGCTAGTCCATTCATTCCTACCTCACAGGGAATTCCTATAATTAGGTTTGCCAGATAAAATGCAGGAAAAAATTAGTAATTTTGTGTATGTATAATATTAATACTTACATAAAAATTATTTCTTGTTGATTTTAAATTCAAATTTAACTAGGCATCCAATATTTTTATTTGCTAAATCTACCTACAGCGACAATGGTTGCTTGAGCACATCCTACCATCCTGGCCGGAAATTACTTAGAAACGCACTGGAGTATGAGGTTCTTCCCGTCCAATCTTTCTTTACCTTTCTCATTTCACACGTGTCAGACCTGCATGATGGTTTGTATGTTTGTCCTGCATGTTCCTGTTTGTTCCCCTTTATCCTTGGCAAGCATCCGCCCACCCCCTGCCCTGGCCAAAAAAAAGCTCTTGCAGCTCTAATCACATCTGGCCATCTGCTTTGCAGAGGACCTGAACTGACACATAGTCCTTTAGAATATGATAAAATGTGTATTTTATCTCCACTGCAAGTTCTGTTTTAACTATGCTATGTGGATGTTGGACTGGATGATTGCTGAAGTCCTTCCGGCTGTATTTTATGACTCTAAGTTTCTTCTTTGAGGAAGAGAGAGATCACATTCTTAACTTGAGTGGTAATATATTTTGGGAAATCAGCTCACTACAAATTGTGACTGTAAACATTGTACTGTAAATGCTTTGTAGTTTTCCCCCAATAAAAAAAAAAAACTTAAAAAAAAAATCCCAATTTTACCATATGAAAATGAAAGTAAGATTTAACTTGTTCAGGCCTGATTCCCTAATATAGGCCTCTTCTGACAGCCTACGGGATAGCAAAATATTACAAGCGGTGGTGAAATGAGGCAAGGAATCAGGTCACCTTCCCACCATCTCATGAAAGCTGCACCGCACAGACTGTACTCCAGCTCGTGCCCTCTCACTGTGAATGCTGGGGCGGTAGACCTGGTCCAGATAAGAGTCTCTGTTACGCTGGATAAGCTGCAGTCCCCAGGCCTCAACTTCTGTCTGACAATCAAGCTAGTGGGAGAACTGGCTCTTCTCCCATCGTACAACTCAAAAATCCCCACTACTCAAAGGCCAGCTTCCTCTCCTGGAGTCTGCATCCAGCCCTGGTGACCACTGGTGTACCGGGCCACATTGAGGTGAATGAGAGTAGGGCAGACACACCTGCTGTTTTTCCAGTTTCTATTGATTTTCTCCAATACGCTGTTCAGCAAACAAAATGTGTTTTATCTGGCATTTTCTTTGTGTTACTGAATAGTTACTGTGACTGGAGCATTTGTCTTGGAATCCAACATGGAATGCTAGAAATAAACCAAGGGACCAGAAAACAGCCTACCTCAGGAGTGGGAAAGTTTGCCAGTGGCGGTGTGGGTGCCTGCAATGGCTTGATGTTTCAGTGGTGCTGCACAGTTCAGTTCAATGGGAACCATGAGGAAGGAGCCCTGAACCCTGCTAGCCATATGACTTCCATCACTCCCCACTTCCTAATAAAGGAAATAATCCAATGAAGACCAAGTTAATCAGCAGAATTACCACCTTGGATTGCCCTATAGAATTATTATTATTATTATTCTGGGAAACAAGTGTGATTAAAAGGATATTGTTCCCAGTCCTACTTAAATCAACTGACCACTTAGTGTATAAGGTAGGAAGAGTATTCAGGGAGGATATGAACAGTCTGAAGGATGGAGGTGAGACGTGGAGACAGAAGTGTGTCTTATGTGTATCACGTCGGGGTGCTAAAGCAGTTGGTACAAAGGGCTGTCCCGGACCCCCTGAACTGTCTTGGCACCTCATTATTAGGCAATGGGAGTGTGTAGTAGACACTATTGTTGTTCCACCCAGATCTCTTTTACCAGACCAGCACCTCCAGCTTTCTGCTGCTTGAGTTTTGGCTGTTAACAGCTCACAGTTCTATCCTTCTACGAGAATTGTCCTCGACTAAAGGAAATGATTCACCCAGCATTGCCTCCCCCAATGGTAAGGCAATTGGTAAAGGCCTCCCCCAGAGGCAGCTAAAAGCCAGTTTCTAATTGATACTGGCTACAGATTATCAGCCCCATTGCCTCCAGTTGTGACAGCTCTGCAGTACTGGTCATACTCCAGAGTGCCCCGTTAGGTCAGGCTTAGGGTAAACTTCACTTGAATCCAATTTTTTGCTTAGCTTTTTCCTTAGTTAAGTCCTATTACCCACTCCTGTACTGTATTCAGCTGAAAGCAGTCTTTCTATAAATCATTTGCTCAAGAATCTTTGTCTCAGGCTCTGCTTCTAGCCAAACTGATAGAAGGCAGAAGGGCTTATGCTGTCACAGCAGATGAATGATAATATAGTGGAACTAGGAGAAAGGTCAGTGATTTGTCAAGGCATACTGCTGTTGGATCCCAGCCCATGTTCTCACCAGGACTGAGGTTGATGTTTTCCCAATCATAAAACTTAAACTTCTCCCTAGTTCAAGGGCCAGGGTTCCTCTCCAGAAATCTGATGTCTGAAAAGCCCTATCAAATTCCCCTATGCTGCTTCAGAACAGAAAGGTAATGAGGAACCACACCCCTGATCTTGCTCCTGGCTGTGTCTTTGATTTTCCCCTAGTAAATACTGAACCAGAAAGTCTGATGAGAATCATGTCTTATGTGTTTTGTTTCATCAACAGCAACTATCCCCTATAGCTACTAGTAAGAGAGGATTAAAAATGAAAGGAAACTAATTGTGGAACTCCCAAACTCCTTGCATCCAAATTCTTAAAGGTGGACAGAAAAATTTTGTAGATTAAATTATTCATATTTCTATCACTCTCAATAGTTTAGGCTTATTAATGGAAAATCAGTCTCTCTCTCTCTCTCTCTCAGCTTTGAATTATCAGTTTGTCATACACTGCTTGGGAAATAATATTCAGGTGCTATTACTCTCAGCAAACAAATAATTGAAATAGAATTCAAATCACAATTCCATGATTTCCCTGGAGGAAAAAGCATGGGTCTAGATATACAGGTATAACTTCAGAGTTAGAGAAATTGTGACCTGTAAGTTTAGATTGAGCTTCACTAATTAGGATTTGTGGACTTGTGAGTGGTAGAGATATTTTAATACCCTTTGTCAAAATACTACTTCTCATGTTTCTACCAATCAGTCTCTAAAACCTCTCATGCTTCCATTAGTTAATGTCAGTTTATCGACAAGAAAGGAAAGAAGAGAAGGGAGATGAAAGACGTCTTACAAACCCAGGGTTAGAATTGAAAGATATAACCTTGGGATCAGAAGGGGAGAAGCACCTCTATACTTTGAAAAAAAAAATCTTGAGCTTACCAATGGTAAGGAATATTTCAATGTTACATAGGTCACTGTCATACTAGGCTGTGGATGAATATGTAATTTCTTCTTATGATGTTATACTTGTCATTACATGAAGAAGATGATATTTTATGGTTACAATGAGCTTTACTGCAGGTCTGGATTTTTACCCTAGATTATGCATATTTGCTCAACCACTGACTAGCTTACAGGGAACTAACTACATTTCTTTGTGTTGAAAGTTTCCTCATCTGCAATATGGGGATAATAATAGTATACACCTCAGAGTACTGTCAAAAGTAATGAAATAATATAATAAAACTGCTGGCACATAGTAATGGATTAACAAATTATATCCATTTTTACATTTCTCATTGCTTTTTTATTCTTATCACTTACCTAATTTTTTCGCTTTTATCAAAAAGTTTAAAGCTCACTTGACTATTTCAAAGTCTTCTGCTAAAATAACAATGAATGTTTAGTCTTTAATACCACTTTTTTCCTTTCCTATAATATTCTTTGTTCTTTTTGTACATTAGAAAACATGTAGCTATTTGGGACACATAGAATACTACATCCTAATCAGTAATTTAAACTCCCTTAAGCAGAGGAAAGGGAATTAACATTCTCTGAACAACTACCATGAGTTAGTCCCAAAGTGAGATGACTTAATTTTATTTTATTTCATTGTTTTCTAATTATAAACATATCTGTAAAAAATATTGGCAAAAACAAACAAATTGAAGGAATAAAGCAAGTGCCCTACAGCCCCACTGCTCTGTGTAGCCATTTTCAGAATTTAAATATATTTGCCTTCAATTTTTAAGTTAATATTATCCTAAATATTAGAATAACACATTTGATCTTGTTTTCTGAATTTGTGTGCTCTTTAAATTTGCTATAAAATTACCAATTTTTTTTTGCTTTATTATTATAACTACCTTATATTTTAAGTGTTGCTCTTGTAAACAGAATATAGCTGTATTTTGTTACTCAATGTTTTAATTGAGGAATTGCATCTGTTTGTACTGTTTGTGATTACTGGCATATTTGGACCTATTTTTGTTAATCTATTTGCTACTTTCCACTTGGCTTTCCTTTCCCTTCTCTTCCCTTTCCTTTTCTTTCCTTCTTGTTCTTTTCCCTCTCTTCTCTTCTTTCGGGTTGACTGGGTTTCTCTTCTATATCATTTTTTTTTCTACTACTAGTGCGAAAATATACACTTGGTTTCTAGTATTTTACTTAACACTGTATAAATTCAATCAATATTTTTGCTTCCTCATGAATAATTTTATTTACCAACTCCTTTTCTTCATATGATATTATTTTTTCAGAATTATTGCTTCAACTTGGTTTCATCTGCCAAATTAGACATTATTTTTTACTGTTATTCATTCTGAATTTTCAACATTCATATTTAACATTTTATTTCTTGATTATTTCTTCTTTTATTATAAACCTTTCATCTGGAGTTATATTTCTTCTCCACTAAATATATCTTCATACGGAGTTCCTGTAGTGTGAATCTGTTGGTTATAAGGCCTGGAAGATTATATTTTTTCAAAAATGTCCTTATTTTATCCTTACTTTTGAAAGCCAACTTTTCTGAGTATAGAATTTCAGGTTGATAATATAATCTATTCTCTTAGCTCATTGAAAATAGTATTTTATTACATTACCTTTAGATTTCCAAAAGTTAGTTTTCAACTTGTCATTCTTTTTGTTTTTGAATAAACTTTTCTTTATGTCTTCATTTACGTTCTTCCTTTGTTTTGTTTCTCTATGCTCTGTTTTTTTTTTTATTTCAAAATATTAAGGGGATAAAAATATTTTAGGCTATGTGGATTGCTTTTGCATAGCTTGAGTCCCAGCTGTAGGTGTATCTGTCACCAAAATAGTGTTCATAGTACCCATTAATAGGTTTTTTCCCCTCTTCCTCCTCCTCCTCCCTCCTGGTTGATTTCAACTGAGTTTTACTTCCTTCTGTGCACATGTGTGCTCATCAGTTAGTTCCAATTTAATAGTGACTACATGTGGTGTTTGTTTTTCCATTCATTAGATACTTCACTTAGGAGAATGGTGTCCAGTTCCATCCAGATTGTTGCAAAAGGTATTAATTCATCTATTTTATAGCTGAGTAGTATTTCATGGTATACTGTGTACAGCATTTTATTAATGCACTCATGAATCGATGGGCATGTGGCTTGATTCCACATCTTTGCATTTGTGAATTGTGCTGCAATGAACATTAAAGGCAGGTGTCTTTTTGATGGAAACTCTTCTTTTCCTTTGGAAAAATACCCAAGACTGGGATTGCTGATCAAATGGTAGGTCTATTTTTAGTTCTTTGAGAAATCTACATACTGTTTTCTGTAGAGGTTGTACTAATTTCCAGTCACAAAGATAGGGCATAAGCATTCCTTTCTCTCTGCATTGATGCCAGCATCTATTGTTTTTGGACTTTTTAATAAAAGCCATTCTGACTGGGGTAAGGTGATATATCATTGTGGTTTTAATTTGCATTTCCCTGATGATTAGTGATATTGAGCGTTTTTTCATGTTTCTTGGCTATTTATCTTTCTTCTTTTGAGAAGCTTCTGTTCATGTCTTTTGCCCACTTTTTAATAGGGTTGTTTGTTCTTCTCTTGCTGATTTGCTTGAGTTTTTTTTTTTTTTTGTAAATTATGGTTATAAGCCCTTTATCAGATGTTTAGATTGTTAATATTTTCTCCCATTCTGTAGTTTTTCTATTTGCTCTATTGATTATTTCCTTAGCTGTGCAAAATCTTTATCATGGTGTCTGGGGCTTCTCCTCTGTTTGGCTCCCACACCTCGGAGGATGCACACTCAGCCCTTAGTCACAGGCCATGACACTGGGGAGTTTTTGTTGACTTCCCAACCTGGCGGGGGTGATGAGAAGGCCATTGCTGAAAGGCTGGGTCTTAAGTGGACCTGTCTCCATGTGCCACAGAAATCATGATGGCATTGGTTGCAGAAACCTGGGATTTGCAGGTACCAGATCTCTGTTGCACCTGCTTTCCAGTGGAATGTCTCTGCACATCCTCTGATCAGCCCAGAGGTCTGCAGTCGTGGAGGGAAACCCCACACAGATCAAGGTCCCTATAACTTTTGTTTCTCTTCTAAAAAGCTGTGTCCCCTCAGGTTGTTTCTATCCTGCTTTCTTCACCTCTTCCCAGCAGTATGAATTGTATTGGGACCCTCAGCTTAATCTCTGAGATGGTGGGTGATACTTGAGTAAGAATCAGCCACACCATGTTGTACTGAGTTTTGCATGCTGTAATGAGCTATAGAGTTCTTCTCCCTGTCAGTGGTTGATGCTTGCAGCGAAGGGCCAACTGCAGAGATGCTGTTTTGTGCCTGTGGTAACCTCTAGTTTCTCTGGTGCAGCACTCGAATGGCCCAGGCTTTGGGAAGGACCCTTTAGCTCCCAGGGGATGGCTTGAGCTCCACCACAGCAGAGGTGGGTAGGGGAGCAAAGCTGGGCTTGGTTACGTTATGTGAGCCTGAAAGGCTTTGCAAAGCCTCAACAAGCCTCAGAGGTTGTTTTCATGGTTGTTAGAGGGAGCTTCTGGGAGGAAGGTCAAGGCTGGTTGTCCAAACCAGGATGAATGCCCATGAGGAAAGGGATGTAATTCCTGGACTGGCTATCGGTATTGATATTGGGTATTGAGCTCCACCACTCCTGCATTACCCTATCCTCCAGTGTCTGATTGCACAGGGTGTGCCTCAATGTCCCACACTTGGTTGCTATGGTGATATGGGCTGGTATCTTCCCTGCTGGGGGACCCTCCCTAATCTGGCAGAGTTCTTTGAGTTGCAACTGGGCTCAAATGTCATTTTCCTTGCCGCTAGGGGGAGCTGCTGTGAGGAGGGTCACGACAAGCTCTCCAGACCTGGAGGTCTCCTTGTGAGGGAGGGGCTGCAATTCCCTGACTGTCAGGAGTGAGGCCCACGCCTCTTGCCTTACTCCTGCCTTCCAGTGTCTGGTTGCAAACGGGCATGCCTGAACATGCTGTACTCGGTTGCTATGGTGCCGTGGGCTGGGATCTTTCCCACCGGAGGACCCACCTAGTCTCACAGTGTGGCTTTCCTGTGAGGGGGTTGGGCACTTCCCCAGATCACTACGTCTTGTCTTGTACTTCCATGGTATTCTCCCATCAGTTCTGCCCATGCAGGCTCCCTCACCTCCTGCGCCCAACTCCCAAACCTCCTCCCTGTGTCCCCTAGAAACCTGCTTGAGTCCAGGGGCACAGGCTCCAGCCTGTGTGTCTGACCTGCTGGTGTGTGTCTCCAAGGAATGTCAGTGGGCAGGGAGCTCCCAGGTCCACTGCAGGTCCTCAAGGGGAAAGACATGGGCCTCATGCTCTGTGGAAAGCTCAGATTGGAGGATGCACCAGCTGGGGAGAGGTGCCTGCTTGCCAAATTCTTGGCTGAAATGGCTCTCTGGGTTGCAGTGGGCAGGGGAGGGGCAGGGAAAGACAAGAAGCTGAATGGAATAAAGCCAGTTTTTCGGCCTCTATATCACTCTCCTTGGAGGGAAATCCCACATGGAACGTGCAAGCTCCGGGATCACACAGTCTCTCCTCACAATTCCATGGTTGCTGCAGTGCTTGGGTTTGTGGGAGTGGAAAAGCTTCTGATTAACTTGGTAGCTTGCTGATCACTGAAGGAGTGTGGGAGGGAGAAAGGGATTCCCCTCTACCCCTTCACTGGGCTCCAAGCCCCTCTGGGTTTGATCCTCACCCATATCCTTTTTTCCTTTATCATTTTCCTTCTCTGCTTCTCAGTTTTCCTCTCTGAGGTCCCTGACAGGCTCCAGCACTTTTCCCTCTAGCCTACACCTGAGCTGCATCCCCTCCTTCCTTTGGTTTTTGGGCATTTCTCTATTGTGTTTCTAGGTGTGGAATTTTTAGAATTCATTGGGCTTCATGAATTTAAGAATGGCATTTCAAATCATTTTTGGAAAAATTTCAGCCATTACATCTTTTATTAAGGCCTCTTCCCCATATTCTCTGCTATCTCCTCTGACTAGTTTATATTAATCCTTCCCCCTCGTATAGTCCTTGTAGCCCACCAACCCTCTCTTTAGTTTTGCCTTAGTCTTCTGATTAAATATGTTAATTTGTGTTTTTAATTATAATTTTTCATTTATATATTTCTTTTTTCTACTCTTGATCAATGTAAATGGAAGGTTTTTATTCCTTTGTAATATTTTAGTTTATTTTGTTATTTTTAAATCTAATAAATCTATTATACTTATTTTAAAGCCTATATCTGGTAATTCCAGTATCTTCAGTCTATAGCTTTGATTCTATAGAATACCTACTGCTCTCCTCCATGTGGACTCTTACTCATGACAGCCTCTTTGCTACTACTTGAAATTAATGTGAAACTGTGAATTCATGCTTCTTAAACCTTAATTTTTGAGAATAATTTAAGTCCTGAATTTAAGGTGAGTTCATCCAGCAAGAATATGGGTTTGCTTCTCATAGGCTCCTAGGGAGAATCATCAATCTAAGACCAGTTTACAAAATGTTTGCCTCAAGATTTTATGGGTCACATAAGTAAGATGAATTCTAGGCATAATTCCTTGAATGAAGGTTTTTTTTTTTTTCCCTAAGGAATCTCAAGGAGAATTTTATTTCTACTTTTTTCTGTACTCAGAGTCCAGGCTGAGAAAAGAGAGGACATATAAATTGTCTTTTGGTTTTCTATCATTATCTGAGAAAACCTTCAGATCACCTTGGTCTTTGCAGGAGTCTCCATTGGACCTCCCAACATATTTGGTATTAAGGTTTTGTCTCCTTCACTTCTAATCTCGTATGTGGCCCCATAAAACCAAGGATCTAGGCCTGCTGCAAATCTACTGAATAGAAAAAAAATGGATTGTGCCCATTTTTTTTTTCCCATTTTATTGCCTACATACATTTCCTACCTTTTTTTTTCCTTTGCAGTTCTCCAAAAAGCATCTAACCCTAGAGACTGCATCATCCAGGCTTCTTGAACACTGGATTTTGCTGGGGTTCAAGCAATGGGGGACAGAAGAGTGGGCAACACACAACAGGATTTCTTTCTCTGCTCGTTCCTTGCTGGGCTGAAGTTCTGGGAGTGCCGCTGCATTCCGTGTTCACAGCTCCTGCTGGATGGCCTTCAGCTATTTTTAGTCTTCTCTAATACCACTGCCTCTTTTTGCCCCTTCCGACCCAGGAGAGAAAATAGTGTACCACTGTTGTTATTTTCTGGAGTTTTCGTAGCCCTTTATGATTCCCTAAACCCTGGCCAACTTTCATAATTAGTAACTCCATGAAATCCTCTACCTCTGAGAATTTCATCTGCTTTCTGCAATGACCCTGACTATTAAAGTATTAACATTCATTTTTTTAGTTAAGAGAAGTGAGACTCAGAAAAATGAAGTCTATTTAAAGGAGAGAAATATGGTGGGTTGAATTGTTTCAACCTGGTTATGTTGGAATCTATGTTTCCCAGAGTTCTTTTCCAAAAATGTTTCCAGGTTAAAATGTGCTAGGGAAAAAAATGCATGTATGTGACTCGAAAAGCAGAAGTGAAGCAGTGCCTATTATTCTCTGAAGTTTGTGGTGGTCAGATGTAGTGAAGAACAAATGCAGAGGTACTTGGCAGGTCACAGCTCTTCCTCACTCTCTTCTGTGTCGTACTGCATTTTTTTTCTGGCTGCTGATTCCTTGGACAAATAGTGGCCATAGGCCTACTACCAGATGCTTTACTGCAATCTTAGAGTAGGTGATAGACAGGCAAAAGCTCCCATTTTCACTATAAAGATGCCTGTGATGAAAGACCATGTAGGGAGAGAGGGCCAGCTATCACAGCCATCCCAACCGTCCCAGCTGAGGCCAGAGACCTGTGAGTAAGGCCATCAGATACCCTTCAGCACCAGTCAAGGCTGTCAAATGATTATGGTCAAATGTGAGTGGCCCCAGGCAAGACCAACAGAAGAACCGCATCTTGAGAATAATGTTGTTACTGTTAGGAATGTTAGAAATATTTTTAAGCCACTAACTTTTGGGATTGTTTTATGCAGCATGTAGAAATTGGTACATATAAGTGGAATGTTGCTATATTAAAAGCCCAAAATACATGACCATGAATTTGGAAATTCAAGATAGGAAGAAGCTAGAAGGGTGACAAGGAAGCTGCTATTAGAGACTAGAAAATCCCAGATAAAACCGTCAGAGGCTGGAGAAAAGGCAATCTATGTTATGTGTCGGCAGGAAAATCGGCCAAAATGTTGCCTGTGGTCATTTGGAAGTACAAACTAGTTAGAACTCTTGGATCTGTCTAAGGAAGCTTTCAGGGAGCATGTTGAAAATGCCAACTGGCTTCTTTCAGTATCATCTGGTCAGATGTGGGAAGAAAGAGATGATCTAAAAATAGAATTGTATGGTTTTCAGAGTTTTGAAGAAATAAAGGAGGACCAATTTTTATTTGGTTGGAAAATAAAATTATGTTTTATTCCTAGTCTCCCCAGCCAATATAACCTGATTAAAGTAAAATGAGACCTAGGGCTATAACTGTAATAAAAGTGTGTCTATAAGACCTTCGGTTAGGACTTCTGAGAGATGTGGGTAAACAATTAGCCTCTAGAACAAAAACATTCTAAGGATCCTAAGAGTGTTGTTAAAATAGCCTCACATGCCCTCAAATAAAGTGAGGTCATCTTGGCTCCTCTAGCTCAAAACTGTTTGATACGATCCCAGGTGACAGGAATAATCCCAACGGGCACCGAGAGAAGAGCCACCCAGATTTCCAGCACCACACTTTTGAGTGGTTTGTTATGTCATACCAGGTAACTAATGCAAGCTAACTCTTCATAATTATTTGTAACTGGAAATGCGATTTAATAATATTTTAGTACAATAAAATTAATCTGACCCCCAAACTCCATTTTAGAACTAGAAATATGTCTTTTTCTCATTCTTAGGGTGAAAATTCCTGGGACGATCTTATTCCCCAAAAGGCTCTCAGTGTCAGTGCCAGTCATTTTTCCTTAGCTTGTGACATGAACCCCTTTTGAGCGAATGAGACTCACAACCACGCCAGAAGCCAGGAACCTGGTATAAGTGAAGGTACTACTGATGCTACTTCCAAATCTAGAAAAGGCATTGTTTAACACAAACAGTATAGCCAGGTTTTGCAGGCAGCAGCTCCGTCGCGTCACCTGTGTGAGATGGCGCAGCTGGCCCCGCTTCCCGCCGGCGCCAGCCCGAGCGCGCCGCAGCCTGGCCAGGGTGCTGCGCCTCCGCCCGCGTCTGCGGGCCGCGCCCGGGTCGGGACTGGCGGTCCCCGTCGCAGCCGCCCTGCACCACGTGGGCCGTGGCGCAGCTGTGCGGGGGGCGCTGGTGTGGCAGCGCCTTCCCGCGGGCAGAGAGGGCGGGCGGCGCAGGAGAAGGCTCCCTCCGGTGCTAAGCGTAAGAACTGTCGCCCTCCGGGAATCCGTGCTGTTCAGAATCCGCGTATCACGGTTGTGTGTTTGCCCTCACAGACCCGGCCGGCGCGCACGGCGCAGACCTGGGAGAGAAGGCGGCTTCCGCTGGAGAGGGCCCCGCGTCCTCGAGAGGCCGCCGCGGGCCGCGCCGCTCGGCACCGCCCGGATCCCTCCCGCGGGAGCCTGCGGGGCCCCGAGTGCCGGGTCTGCGGGGATACGCCGGCCTCCAACCCACCGCACGTGTCTGTGCTAGTGAACCTCAAAAGGGAAGAAATTCGAGTTTCTGTTTTTTTATCTGGTAACACATTGGTCTCTATGAAAACTTACTCTTCCTAAACAACACTTGTGTTCCACATCTAAGGAGAGTAGAAGTAATTTGGTCAGTGTGAAGGAAATAAAAACTGACAAAAAAATTATTTCCAGCAGATGGGCTGTCAGCATCAAAATTGATTCATTATTTCACAACACCTGCAGAAATTGTCATGCCCCACTTGAGTGTTTTATCTTCTCCACGGGCTTAATATTTTCTATCTACGTCTAAAGTACAAAAGAAACAGATTCTTAAAGGATATTTTAAAGGTGGAAAAGAAGCTGTAAGGATTTCCTGTCATAAACCCCAGAAAGGACTGTTCTGTTTCTGAACTGTCAATCTAACTAACACCTACTAAAAATGTTGGCAGTCATTTCCCTCAGAGTTGTCAATGTGTCATTGATAATAGTTTTGCATCATAGAGGGGAAAGGGGATACTAAGAACTTAACTCTCAACACTTGTCAGTTAGTGGTGTCACCAACAGCTTAAAGCAAGAGGTAGTTAATTCCTCCAGACGTGTAACCTGAGGTCTTGCAGTGTGACGGAGTGTGCGAAGGGGAAAGGGAATCGGAATTTGTTGGTCTATTATGCGCTCAGTGCTTCCATACTTCAAATTCTCCGGAACCCTGTGGGACCAAACTTGTTATCCTCCAGTTCCATAAGAGACAACCGAGGCCCCAAAAGGTCAAGTAAATTTCCAAGGTCCCATACCCCTTAGGGTCTTTTGGGATGGGTGCTCTCCTCACTGAATCATGTCGCTTAGTGTATGTTTGGGGACACATGTGGAATGCGGGGCATGAGTACACTATTTCTCTTCATAACACCATAGGTAAATAACAATTATAGTAACCAAAATTATCAGAAAATGGATGGGTAGCCAAAATCTCTAAATAATAATACTATGTTATAAAATATTGAATATCATAGTAGTTTGAACCATCATGAGTAGTACTACCGGTGCCAGCAAGACTATCATTTTATCCCCAACAGAAAATTATTTTTAAAATATGTGATGTATTTATTGTAAAGCCCCTGGGCAGAAGTACAAGAACACAAACAGCATTTACATATCTATTATCTATTAACTGGCACTGCATTTGCCAAGCATTTGACACAATTAAGCAAATGCTTGACTGAACAGATGGGTCTTATAAGGATCCCTAAGGGCATGTCTACATTAACTATGCCAAGGGGGTTAATGCACCCATTTAGCATCTGCATGCATTTTCCATCAGCATATACTCTACTGCTTTGCATGGTTGCAAATGGGCCCATTTTTGTCCCAGAGGACTAAGTGTAAATGGCTTGAACTATCTCCAGTTTGTTCAATTTTTGTCTTTTGTTAGAACTGTGTCCCTAATAATAAATTACATCCTGTGATTGTTTCTTATATTAATTTACCTAAAAATGGGTCTGTGCTTTTATTTGCTTTATGAATGGTATTAAGGAAACAGAAAACTTTTCTTAAGCAAAACAGATAGACTTTGAATTTTATGCCTTAGTTTGTATGGCTTCTGATGCCAAGTTATAATAGCTAACTGTGGGAGGAAAAACAACTCCTATGTTAATAGTAATAAGAAAGAACTTAACATTATAATACCTGGCAAAAGAAATGTGTGTCTTTCAGGAGACTATTTCATGGCCTCTAAATTGAAGAGACAATCCCAGACACAAATGCTTAAGTCAGTATTCTAGAGTCCCTTTGCTGTTTGTTGTAAATGCATACGTATCTCTTGGAAATGACCATTAACATGTCCATTAAACATTTATTTCCTTGGCCAAGTGTTCAGGGCTTCCTTCAAAACTTCTCATAAAAAGAGAAGAACCTGGTCTGGGGGTATTTGATGCTTTGGCAGTTGGTTTGTCACAGAAAAAGAGCTGCACCGTGAAAAAAAATGTGGATGGTAGAAGTATTAGGGTTAATAATACGCAACACAGCATGGACTTTATTCTGTGAATTTTTGCATTGATCTATAGCTAAGTCAAAAATGTTTGGCGAAATGGGTTCTGTGCCATCCTTTGTAGCTAACAGAGATTAGCACTAAAAGGAAAGCAGCCATGAAAGTACATTGCATGATGCGGGTCATTATGTAGGAGTATAAAATTTAAAAAAAATGAATAGCTCAACATCATTTCAGCTTGATAAGGCAAGCAAATATACACAATGAATGAAATTGTTTAATAGTATTGTCAAATCAGGCATTAGGAATGGAAATTAGCTTGTTTCTATTCTCTCTTCAAAAAAGACTCTTTTAGCAGTATTTTGTTGAAAGATATATTTGATTTGTTGAGTGGGAGATAATCTTACACTAAGCAAATCCTTTCTTATAACTTTTCTTTCTAAAGCCTATGTTTTTATTTCTTTTGGTTACTAAAAAGAAAAAAAGAAGAAAAGGAAAGATTAAATCATCTGGAGGTACCAATGTGTAAATATGAGCCTAAGGATTTGCTAAACTGCTCTGCCTACATTCTTAGTCGTCAGTATAGTGAACTAAAATGTATTTCATGTAAACAGCATGGTAAAAAATTATGGTGGGCATATTGTAATTTTTTTAGTGTTTTGTCAATTTAAAGAAGAGCAAGATTAATTCAGGATTCTTTCATTGTTTCTGCTTAGTGCCCACACTACATGATATCTCCTAAAGACTTTAGGTTAAGCACTTGGAATTGCTGATTCTATAATAAAAAGAGACCTTCAAGTTTGTCTACTACAGATTTCTCAAATACTACAAGTATTTGAGGCTTCTACAGATTGTGACTCAAATAACTGTTTTGTAATAATCAGATTTAAAATTTACTATCAAAACAGCATTTTTTTTTGCCTAGTACAAAAAAAAATGTTTTAGAAAAATTTGGAATTTTAATTAGTTAATGCATAAAACATATTTAATAAAATAAGTAGCATGTACTCATATAAGCACCCAATTTAAAAAATAGAACTTGAGCAATGCAGTTAAATATTATACATCCTGTCATATTAATTAAAATGTACTACAAAGTAAAACATGTATCATTTCTCTAGAGGTATCCACTGTTACTAATTTCACCTATATCCTTCCAGTCCTGTGTGTGTGTGTGTGTGCATGTGTGTGTGCATGTGTATTTAATTTTACAAAAATAGTGTCACATGATAGATGATATTTTGCCTTTTTACTTAACAATACATCACAGGTATAATATCTACCTGTATTTCTTTTGAAATAAATGTTGGAATTCCCATTCTTGTTTGTATTTTTTTGTCCACTTGTGCTAAATTTTATCCAATAGATTCTGGATTCATGGAAGACAAAATGCTGATGTTTCATTAGACTCTATCACTTTTGAGTTAGTTGGCCAAGAACAGGCATATGAACTCTTCTTTAAGACTAAATGAAATTCATATTCTCTTGGTTTACTCTGGCAAAGATAGTAAGATATAGCCATCGTTCTGCTAAGTTCAGTTGTAGGATTTTTATTAAAATTTAAAGCTGATTCACAAAATACTGAAAATTAAGCTAACATCTTTTTTAAAAATCTCATTTGGCCTGTAGGCTTAGTCCAGAACTCCATAAAAATCAATCTATGGAGGTTTGGTGGCATGTCCAGGCAAAGCTGTCAATGCAAATGCCCAGCACAGAGGAACACTGTCACCCTAAACACTTCCCAGAGAGCAGAGGCTTGTAGTTATCTGACCTTTCTTCTGCCCTAAAAATACATCAGTGTCAGTCATGGCCATGGAAGTGAAAACAGAGCATCCTTGAACTCAATCTAGCAAATCACAACCAACAGAATGTTTGTGTCTCGGGGATCAGATCGAATGAGAATTTGCATTTGCTCTCTTCTGATGTTTTCCCTTTTCCATGTCTTCTAACTTATACAATTGCATATTTCATATTTAATGAGCTCTTTGCAAAGATGATAAAAAAAAGTCAAAAACATCCATTTGTCTCTCAGTGGTTATATTATTATAAATTAGTAATAAGACATAGTGCCTGAACTAGATTTATTTTTATTAGCTTGTTTTCTTGTTCCAAGAGGCAACACAGACCTAAGTGTGACACAAAGCACTAAATTAGCTATAGTATATTCTCACCTGCTGTCTGTTTTCCTAGAAAGCTCAACCATAGTTTATTGCCTCTATTTGAACTATAACAAAAAAATTAAGCAGTTTCTTTTGGCTAAGGCAAAATGCTTCTTATGAATCATCAGAGTACACTGCCTAGTTAATAGTACCTATCACTGACATCGATGGACAGACATTGGTCATATGTACATATTGGGAGTACTTCTGGCAAGATTAAAGCAGCTTCTCAAAGACATTGAGACCTGATCCTGTAAAATTATATTATAAGCATAGTTTCTCTGGTGGTCAGCCAGAGGACTACTGTTTTTTTGATTTATCATTTTCTACACACACACACACACACGCACACACACACACACACACAAATATATTATGGGGGGGTGGCGGTGGTGAGAGAGAGAGAAATAAAGTAAAAGTAATTTAAGAGTTCATGGAAATATTCTTGATTGATTTTTTAGGATAGCGTACCATGAATCCTGCTGAAAAGAAATAGTTCCTAATTTTACACTAATTCTGATAAAGCTTCTACTTTCCCCAAGACTAGTTTTTAGGGAGACTCATTATGTTGTGGTTTTATTAATACTGAAGTTCGTAATGGAAATGAATGTCCCATTGGAGTCTATAGCTTTATTTCCATGTTTTATTTTAGAAACATTTTATGCTTCTATACTGGTTAATTTCTAGTAGAAACAGAGGAGTTAGTTGTATGGAGTGGTTCAGACATAGTGTGTCACAGAGAACAACTATTATATGCTTAGATTTCTCTCCCTTAAGAATTCAGAAGTAGTTGTATACTGCAAGGAGGCAAGAATTTTGTCTTATGCAGCTCCTTTACATCTTGATCAAAGATATGTCTTACTTTTTTCACAAAGTGAGAAATGTAGTTTTTTTTCAAGAGAATGACATAGAAATACCATAGACATCTCATTTTACATTTGTCAATTTAGTCCTGCTTTCATTAGTAACAATTTGACCATAATAAACAATTAGCAAATTTCATGAAATGAGATAAGAAAATCAAATTGTTTTGTTTGTTATCCAACTTTTTTTTAGATTGGCAGAAAGAAACATGATTATGGAGACCTGAATAATTCTACTTATTCTTAAGACTAAATCTCAGTTTTGCTACCAATCTATGCAGCTACCGGTTCTCTCCACAGCCAATCTTTCTACTCCCACCCCTTGTGAGTTTAAGCCAACTATTCAGTAAGAAATTTCATCCAAATACAATAGTGGGTAGAAAAGTTAAAGATAGTATAAGGAAATGTGATTTATACTATTTTCAAAATATTATAATTTCTAATCTATAGTTTATCTAGTCTGTTTTTCTATTGTGTATGCTGGATAAGCCTTTTGAAAAACTGATCTATTTCCTTTAAAAGGTTGATGATTTGTACCTTAATATGTGATATTTGAAAGACCACTAAATTTAATGTGTTTTAACATTACTTTCCCAAAATGATGTATGTTATTTTCTCCTAAGTTTTTAATATCTATATTTGATATTATACCGAATGCCAACATGATGTCTCTGGAGTAAAGCATGTTACTATTTACTTATAGCAAATAAAAACTCCACCAACTCCTCTTTGCTCAAATTCTCATTCCTAGTGTGGTGCCATGACAACTAGATGTGATCCTATACACAGTGGGGCCTACTGTGGGTGAAGAGCCTCCAAAATGAGACTAGGCATTTATACAGAAAAGGGAGGTAATTGCCCGTCTTTTATTTTTGTTTGAGAGAGAGAGTATCCTTAGAGACATAATGGGAAGGATCTTGGTTCTTCACTCTTGGGAATGTACATACATTTCTTCAGTAGGAAGAAAAGACTAGTGTCTTCACCTTTACAATCCAGGAGTTGTCTTCATTGTCCCAGGTCTTGAAATGTAAACATACTCCCCCCTGGGAGGTAAATCTCTCTAGAGTTCTATCTATTCAATCATAACTTAACTTTCAGGCTTGTTTTTGGGCCCAGGTCCCAAGTTTCAGCAAGATTTTCTTAGGATGTCCCCACTTTTCAGAAACATGGAGGAATATTTTCTGTATAGATTCACATCTTCTAGGTAGTCTTTTTTGTGTGTCTGCTTAGCTAGCAGATTTACGAAACAGGTTTTAAAGCTTTTTATTTTCTTTTCACTTTCATAAGAGGAAGATAGATCAGACATCCTTGTAAATATGACTGTCAAATGTACTGAATAATGGTATAATTAGCTAAAATCAAGTAGGTTGAACAATTACCATAGGGTATTGGTTAATGCACTGGGTCCTAGCTACACATCAGCATTTTCATCATCTGGTTAAGCAAAAGGTTTTAGCACCACAGTCTTGAGAGTGATTGGTTTGAAAAGAGGTAGAAGGCAGGCTGACTCAGAAATCATTTTAGAGCACCGTCCCAGCCTGAAAGGCCATTTTGAATAATAGTGGGGGACTTTCATTCTTAAGAACTATGTGGTAACATTGCACATGATAGGTAAAACAAGGATAGAAATTACATGCTGTGCTAAATTAACATTTGTCCTATTGGCATATGATCCACAGTGAGGCCGACTACTGACCAGAATATAAGTTCCCAGAGTATAGAAACTTTTTCTTTTTAATTGATTCATTCTCATCACCCACAAAAATACATCGTTCATAGTAGGCTCCTGATAAATATATGTTACATGAATGAATGAATAAACAGTAGAAGAGAGTCAGGCAAAGCAAAAAAGACTCTATTATTGTTTGAAGGATGCTGGTATTTTGATATTACCTTATCTAGCGTTAGTATTTAGATTTAAATACTGCTGGTATTTAACACTTTTAACTTTTCTTTCCTTATTCAAATCATATTCTTCCTTCTGCCATATGCTCTCCCTATTCGTTCTGTTTCTATGGTCCTCACTTCTTACTTCAGGGAGCTGCAACTGTTGAGCTCAATTCTTGACATGACGTACCCAAGGACCCTGTCTTTGGCACTCTTCTCTGCCTTTGCCTTTCCCCTGGATTATGCCATCCTAATCCTTGGTTTTAACTGCCCACTATACACATACTTTCTAAAACTCCAGCTTGACTATAAACATCCTCGCCAATTTGTTCTTCAATCCTTTGTACTGAGAGTGTATAAAGCTGAATTTATCATCTCTTTTGCCCAGTATGTTTTTGCCCTATATTTCTTCCTTTTGTGACTATAACCAGTCTCTACCTAAGTGCACAAGCCTAAAACAAATTCCGCTCCTTTCTCTCCCTTCCCTAGAAGTCTATTTTTCAAAATCACTCATCTCCTACTTTCCATTGCCTCTGGCACTTTCTCATTTCAGATCCATATCAATCAGCTGGTGCCCTCTTGTTTCTAGTTTTTTTGTTTTGTTTTGTTTTACTTTCCTTCCATCCTCTATACTTCTGTCAAAGGGATCATTCTAAAAGACAAGTATGAGCACAT
The DNA here is from genome assembly GCA_963574885.1 of Lepilemur ruficaudatus. NCBI lineage: Eukaryota > Metazoa > Chordata > Mammalia > Primates > Lepilemuridae > Lepilemur > Lepilemur ruficaudatus. The sequence goes on from CAUYRT010011749.1 coordinate 61,812, forward strand.
ATCCGATTAAATTTTTAATTATTAATTTAATTAATATGCTTAGTTTTCAAGATACTCCTCAGATCTTCATAATCTGAACTCTGCTCTCCTTGAACTCCTCAGATGTTACTCTGTCTTCTTATATATCCTTTGTTCTTATCAGTAATTTATTTATTGATTTATTCAGGTTTTTTTCTTATTCAGCAATCATTAAATGAGAACCTATTATGACCCGGGGTTTTAGCTGGGAGCTGGGAGTAGAGCAGAAACAAAACAGGCATGATCTTTTTCTTTAAGGAGTTTATAAACTAGCAAGGACAACTGTAGACCAAAAAAGCCAAGTAATTACAAATGTAATAAATGATGAAAAGAAGAATTACAGAGCACCTATATGAGCAGGGCTTGTGGTGGTCTGTGGAGTAAGGCGTACTTTCCCTGTGGAAGGAAAATGCATTCTAAGTCGTAAATATGAGGAAGAGTGAACTAAGTACGAAGGGGGAAGCTTCATTCCAAGAGAGGTCAGAGGTGGTGTGAAGACACTGAGGCAGGAAGAAAGTCCAGCTCCTCCACAGAAGGGAGAGCAAAGGGAGAAGCGGCCACTGCCCACCCTGCCATAGTGTCCATGTCTCACTTTCCTCCTTCTTCAGTAATTCATCCTTCAACACTTAGTTAAAAATCTCACCACCTCTCTACAAACACTTTGATTTCTATTTCTCTCCTTGGTGCTCATAAACCACCTGTGAAGCCTTCTACGATAAAATATGTGCTGTAGGAAGGAACTGCCTGCATTCTTGAGGCTCAGCACACAGCTTGGCCCTAGTAGACAGTTAATGAATTTTTACTGGGTGGAAGAGTGAATGAATGAAAACTGAGCAAGAGACTATGATGTAGTGGGCACAGGCGCTGCGCACAGGTGCAAAGTACTGTCCTGTGACTATAAAAATATGTCCAATAGTTTTTCATACATGTTGAAGTGAGTGACAAGATACAGTACAAAAATTAATTGATACTAGTAACATACATGCCCATTGTTTAAATAATGTGTCAGTCTGTCAATCTGCCTGTCAGGCTCATATAGATTTAAGCTCCCCAAACGTGCAGAATCTCTCCTGAGAATCAAACGGAACAGAAGCATGATTATCATTACTTTACAGAACCCCACAGAAACCAGAGAAACTCTTCAATATAGGTCTGCAGGGATTACATTATTTTAAGTATAGTTTTGCTTAGCACCTTAGAGACCAACTGCTGAGACAGCAAGTGCCTAGGAAGAAGAAACCTGTCTTCTAATCAAATTGCTCCAGCCACCATTTGCAGGACTAGATCATATATATACGCATATATATACACATATATATATGTGTGTGTATATATATATATATATATATGTTTTAAAGGACTTCATCCAGAAGCTATATTCTGCATTTCACACTTACCGTACCTTTTCAACTCTTTAAATTTAGAATATCCTTAGCATCTATAATGGCTTTCTTCACATATATTAATAAATCCTATTGGTAGTCTGCATGCATTCTTTGCATGAATTTCTTATACATGGATAGGACTTTGATTTATATTTAGGACTTACTGACCGTGTGCTCTATTTAAGCAGGGGTATGTGCTGTAATCAATCATGGACCACTCTAAAAACATTTTATAAAAGCACCACAAGGTCTCAGCATAGCAGAAGCCAAGGGAAAAAAAGCCATTCCCACTGCAAAGTTCCAATTTATACTTTCTAGCCTTCACAAATGAAATTTTAAAAGTGTTATTTAAAGATGTATATTTCAACTTGTAAGTGCATTTATCTCCTTTACGCTATGTGTCTGGGGTTTCAACATAAACAACCACACGTGACAGAATTCTCTTATACTTAAGAGTTTTGTTGAATAGTTAGCATCTCTAAAGGGATGACCAATCATCGATGAGACCTGCAGAACTACAGCTTATTCAAACTACAAATAAAAGTTATATTGGTACAACTTTGGATTATCTATATAAATAGTTTGTAAATGACTGGGATAGTGGTGTGAATTCCCATTTGGCAAGGGTGATATTACTTTGCTGAGGCAGTTAATTGACATTGCATGCACTGGGTTTGATTCTGTCAAAATAGCTAGAAGCTAATATAAAGAAAACTTAAATTTCTTGTGGATATGTATACATACATATGCACAATATATGCACATTTATATGTAAATATATCTTTTAAAATTAACTAAAATGAATTGTTCTTCTAGACTAGTGAGGAGTGCTCACAGATCTGCCTATCCCTTTATAAAAATCTTAGTTTTAATTCTAGTTCTATTTCTCCTCTTGTTAATGATGGCTAGCTTTTATTGAGCACCTGTTACGTTCAATCACACTTTACATACATCAAAATGAATTCTTACAACAGTTCTATGAGATGGGCAATTTTGTACTCATTTATAAATATATAAATTGGGATTTGGGCATTTTGGCAAATTGCCAAAAGTTACATATTTGTATAGTAGGAGGTGGGCCTAGATTTTAGACTGAATTCTTCACATACCAAAAATGAGAAATATTGCTACTATGTATAATATGGTCTAATATTAGTTAATAGTTAAATATTAGTATAATTGTCATTTACTTTGTTAGCAGGCACATTTTCACATGACATCTGAGATATTATCATTATCATTACCAATTAACATGAATATTATTCCTTTTTTAACTGATGAGGAAATTGAAGTTATGTCAGTTCAAGTAAATTGCTCACACAGATTGTAAGTGGCACAGTTGGGATTCAAACCAGGTCTATCCAGTTCTAAAGACTGTGCTCTTCCAGATAGATCATGTCTTGGATGATTCTTGAGTGCTTCCTGTATTTCCAGGAACTCTGCTTGTCACTATGGATAATGCTAGTTATACACATGCCCGTTTTTGTGAAAATAATCCAGTGGGAATAACAATCTACTGATGATTGTATTAAGCCATTTTTATACCATTGGTATAAAACAAATGTATTAAACCATACTTGATTTGAATCATAGGATGCCATTAGAAAATAAAGGCAAGAATATTTGTCTTTGTCTGCAGGGTACGGAAGGTCTTCTCCGATTAAGTTGAAACTAATATAGATTCTGAAGGATATGTTTAAACTACCCTTGCAGAAAGGAGGGAAGGGAAACTATTCACTTGAGAGAGAATGACAGTGTGCCCATTTGGGACTTCAAAGATGTCTGGTATAGCTTGGGTTTATGTGGTGAGAGGGGAGTGGTATGAAATAACCACAGAGAAAAAAACTGGAGACTAATCATACAGGGTATTTATAGGCCATGATTACAATTTCAACTTTATCTTAAGAGCAGTAGAAATGAATAGATTTTTATATTTGCATATGAGAATACTAATAGGTCTAAAACATGGAGAATGGATTGTAGAAGAACAAAGTTGATGATTATAATTACAACGAAGCTAACAATTTAGTCCAAAATTGCAGAATAATTTCTTGAACAGTATGGTAGCAGTGGTGATGGCTACAAATGGATAGATTAAATCTCTTTCTTCATTCAATAAACATTTATATAGAGCACATACGTATCGGGCATTATTCTAGGTACTTGGAATATAGCAGTGAATAGAAACAGACAAAGCCTTGTTTTGATGACTTTTACTTTGGGTGATATCAGAAGCCATCAGAGAGTTTTGTGCAGAAAAGTGACATAATGTGACATATTTTTACAGGATCATTCTGCGTGTTTTGTAGGGAATACGGAAACAAGTATAGAAACAGGAAGAAGAGTTAGGAGGCACTTTCAGTATCACAGGAAGAGATGTTGGAGGCAGGATGGGGAGAAGCTGGCGTACTGCGGATTGTGCTGCATTATACACTGAGGGGTGCGTGGGGCAAAGAGATAAGTCAGGGAGGCTCCCAGGACTCTGGCTTGAGCAAGTGGGTAGAAATTTGTGCCATTTACTAAATAAATATGGAACACTACAAAAGACACACTTTAGAGAGGAAAATGATTAATTTTCTTTAAGTTTGCAGTTCCAATGTAATATCTAAGAACAGATTTGCAGAAAGTGTTTGTTTTTCAGGCGTAGACTTCAGAAGAGAGTTTTAAGCTACCGGTATCATTTAGGAGTACGTCAGCAACTGGAGTTGCTGTGGTTTGAACGTCTCCTCCAAAACTCATGTTGAAATTTAATTGCAATTGCATTAATAACAGTATGAAGAGATTGGACTGTTAAAAGGTGATTAGACCTTGCGAGCTGCACCATCAGGAACAGATTAGTGCTGGTATCCTGGGAGCGGGTTCATCATAAAAGGGCAAGTTCATCCCTTGTGTGCTCTCTCGGCCTATCTTTGCTCTTCTGCCTTCCACCACGGCACGATGCAGCAAGAAGGCCCTGACTGGATGCCAGCCCTGGATCTTGGCCTTCCTAGACTCTAACTGGCAGGAAATACATTTTTGTTCTTTATAAATTATCTAGTGTGTGGTATTCTGTTATAACAGCACACAACGGAATAAAACAGGACTATATTTAAAACCACTAGATAATTCTTGGAGGGAGTTTCTTTACACAGTAAAATGGGGACAGAACTAAGACTGATCCCGAAGAAATGCCTAAGTTCAAAGATCAGGTATATAAGAGGAAGGGATATATTTTATTTATTACTATTGAGTTGTATGAGCTCTTTATATATTACATTTATACATACTAAATGCAAGCCCTTAAGCCCTTATGAGATATATGGCTTGCAAACATTTTCTCCCATTTGTGTGTTGTATTTCTACTTTCTTGGTTTTGGCCTTACTGGTGATCATTTTTAAAAGGATCCGTGAGTGTGAAAGGCAACTGAGAGTTCATGGGCTTCACCTAAGCCAGTTCTTGTGACTCCACACCATTAACTGTGTTATTCATGATGTAGCAATAAAATTACGTGCATACAAATAACTTTGCATTTATAAAATACACAAATTTAGCCAGTACTAGAATAACTGTAGGGCTTTTGTGTTTTCAAAATTTTTCCATAGTCTCTCTGTGGGGTCACATACAGGTATTTCACATGACCTTGGCATAGGCCCACTTTTTTCCTTTATCCTTGGTCTCCTTGTTATTATGTACTTTTCAAAATTCAATGGAGGGAGGATGGAATTTATTACTGTCAGTGCCTCTAGTGTCCTATATGAAAATTGGCTTCTCTACCTACAAAGTCGTCTCCCAATTTCTCCTTCACCATTTAATGTAGAAATGAGGATAATGTCCTTAATATCTTGATTGCGTGTGTTAAGTTCAGTCTCAGCTAGGTCTCAAGTAGGACCACAACTGCTACACTAAGTAAATTATTCAAGGTGATTTGAGAAAAAATGTAGTGAGGCATTCTGTTATAAATAAGAGTATCACAAGAAATATTAATAGCCTTTATGTGAAAAAACTTTGCAAGCTCCACTTCTCATCCATTGATCACAATCTGAGAAACAGAATCCTGGAAGTCAACACTGGTATGAATGTGCCTGGGAAAGCGTCAGTCCGGGACTCAATGAAGAGATACCAGTTTGGGTCTGGTTTGTCACTAAATTACTTTGGGAATTTATGTGAGTGGCTTACATGGATGTTTCAGCTTATTTTTCTGTGAAGTAGCAGTAATGATTTTTCTAGTCAGCAGTGTTGATTCTTGGCACAACTATCTGAAAAACGAGATCTGAACAAGGAGATGACTTGTTTTTGAAGGCAGGAGTAGCCTTCTCTCTATGGATTAATTTATTTCCAGTTCTTAGCTCAGTGTTTAATAGTATACATGCCCTTCATGCTTTAGATGCTATTGATATTACTCTTACTAAGTTCTTGGATTAATAGAAGGTGCTTTTTAAGTCATAATTTTCTTAACTGAATTGTTGGATTAATTAAACTTGTTTAGGATACATCTCAAAGTGAGTTAATATAACTCAGTGCTAAATCTATAAAGTACTACTCAAACATTAGATTATTGAAACTATAAACATAATATGATTATCTATAATCAAATATTTATAATTTCTCTTTTCACCTCCTTTCTTATCCCACTCAAATTCACACACAGTACTTGTTCCAGTGGGTTCTCTCTAAACTAAAAATCTGGTCATGTCAGATTTCAATAGCACCCAACAATTTCCCATTAGCTACCTGACAAGCCCTGGCTCCTCCGCACAGCAAACACCAGCCTCTGGCATCCTGCAGCGCTCCCTTCAGGGGTTTTTCTGTCTCCTCTGGGCCACGCAACTAACACGCCAATACACCAGCAACAGGAAACCCTCATCTGGGCGTTTTTCCCACTGTATTTCTTTGTGTGTGCTGCTGTGGAATGCCCCTCCTTTTTGCTTCAGTGACTGTTTCTTATATTTTAAGACCTAACTCAAGGGTTATTTCCTCCGGGACCTTTTTTCTGAGTAAAACATGCTGAGTTTGATGCCCTGTACATGTCTCTAAATTTACAACTACCCTGCTGTATTAAACGTCCCTGTGGATGCATCTATCTCCCTTTGCACTGTGAGTTCCTTGAGGGCAGAGGCAGTCTTACTTGCCTTTGTTTCTTTAGCTCTAAACATTGTATGAGAACCCCTCAAACATACTAGATTTATTTCAAAGCACTTTACGTTAATGCCTTCTGATTTTCACAATATCCTGATAAAGCTGGCAATGACATTTCCATTTTATGAATGAGGAAACTGAGGCTTAGAATAAGCAATGGTCCAAGCTCGTGGAGCTACCATGGGCAGGGCCTGCTCGGCTCTGTCTCACCTTGGAGCCAGAGCACTTACCATATCTTTGTTCTACTTCTCCTCAAACATCATTTTAAATTAATTGTTCAGGTAAATTCACATTGATTTCGTGAGTTATGCCTAGAGATGTGCTTCTTCCCTATCAGAAACTAAGTTTTTGCTGGATCCTATTTTACCTTTAAACTAGCTATGTTTTCTCCATCTTTTACTTTATTTCCTGATGGATATCAGCAGGGAACTCCTCCTCCTCCAGCTATGGTCATGCATCTCCTTCTCTGATTAAGTCTAATTTATCAGTGACCAAAGTTGTCAAATCTGATAGCTTTTTTCAAGACAGCTCTGAACACACGTGGGACAGTCTCTCTGCCAACAGCACTTTTTTCTTTCCATTATTCTAGAAGACTCTTCACACAACTCAAATACCACCTTTTCTATGAAACTTCTCAGAACCTCCTAGCACTTAGTTGTGCATAATTTGTAGTGCTATTGATATACTGTGCCTGATTAACTAGTTCTTGTCATCCTGCATTGAAATTGTCTTTCTTCCACCTGTATGGGCAAAGGTTAATGAGGAAGACAAGAGGTTCTAGGTTTAATCCTCTTTGCATTATTCCCAAATTTTTGAAATGTAGCAGTTACTAAAAATGGTTGCAGAAAAAATATGAAATATAAATAAAGGTGATGCTTGGACTTGTTATATATAAATATATGGAAAACTAAAGCTAACATTAGTTTATTCCATATAATATATATAGTAGTTATATAGTAAATATAACCTTATAATAGCTATCTAATAATTGTGTATATATCTATATATAACTAGCTTATTCAATAAGTTTATTCATAAAATCTTAAGCTTAAATTTTGACTCATGAAGGAAAGTGGCTATGTTGTTTACATGTCCTAGTCTGGTTTACAACGGTATTACTTTGAAAATGTCATAGGACTTTTGGATGATGAGATGAAAATTTGTTGACATTTTAGTCTGTATTTCCTCTGCAAAGTTTAGGCTGCTTCTTCCAAACAAGACCCTACAGAGGTTTCCTAAATATTAGACTATTTCAATTAAATGTTGTTTATTTAAGAGTTAAAGATTATAAAATTAAGCTAACCTGAATTTAAAATAATTGACAAATTGATTGTTGACACTCAAAATAAGATCACTAAAATATAAATGCAATTTGCAGTGTCAACAGTGAATTGGCTAACTGGGTGGTCATAATTCTGCATAAGAATGCCACACTATTTGATATTTTGTGAGGGGTACTTTATTTTGCACATTAGGTAGAAGCTATTAGGCTAAGAAGCTCTAGATCTGAGTATATTCTTGAATCTTGGAGAAAATGCAATCACAAATCAGATCACTGTGGTGTAAATCATTTGCTCTGACACAGGCTGCTGTTGTTACAGCCTAGAGTGAAGCCCAAGCGCTAGGGATCTGGGAGTCTTGGGGACTCTGCAGAAAGCCTCCAGGAAATTTGAGACAATCCAAGCAAAGCATAATGATGAAAAGCAGGCTCAACATTCATCTGCCTTCTTACTAATTTGCCCTGTGAGGCCCTTGCCCTTCACCACATGGAAGTCAGACACTTTTATCCTCCCCCTACCTTTCCAGATCTCGGCCATTCCCATCCCAAGGTAAGCGATTTATAAATGAAATTCCAAAATAAGTATGCCCTCCTGGCACATGACTATGAGGTCAAGAGGAGCCCCGATTTTTAAGTTAATAAAAATTGTATATTGTTTAAAAAATTAGTTTTGATACTTACCATTTTTTGTTATAGGTTAATACTGCTCGTGAAAATGTACTTGCATGAGAACATAAAGGTTAGTTACTATCAGTTGCCTCTTTTAGAAGGGACAACAAAAAAGGCTACAGTTTTTATCACTTAATCAGATTGTTCAAAGAAAAAATTTGATGTCAAAGGGAACTAAATTCAAATGTCCACTATTCAAGTAAATCCGTTGTGAAGAACTGCAGCTTTTAGTCCCATCTCCGTGTTGATAACACTATTAGGTAAGTTGATAACACTGTTAGACACTTGTGTGCTGTCGATAGCACGTCAGTATTACATCGACTCCTGGAAAACCACGTTTAGCTGAGTTATCTAGGGAAAGGTACCCATGTTTATGCCATATGACTACTGTTAGAATTAAATTAGACCCAATACAGAAAACATCTAACACTATTCCTACTTCATACAGTGAATATTTTCAATTAAAGTCAGTTCTCTGGTAAGAATCAACTGTCCTTACCCAGAAATTTTCCTCTCTTGTCTTCATTATGAAAGAAATTATATTTCTGAACCCGAATCACAATTTTCTTATTTACTATGTTCTTTGGTAGATAATAACCTACAGAAAGACTTCTGAGAATTTAGTCAGAAGATATAAGGAAAGCACTTGACATATTATTGTGCCCAGCAAATGATAAATAATGACATTTATTTTAATAATTTGGATTATCTGCATATTTGAATTTATATAAGCAAGTTAGCAGGCTTGGGAAAAATGTGAAGTTAGGGAAGTGCTATTGGAAAAGCTGTAGTTCAATACATAGATGACTGAGTATTAAACTGCACATTTTCTTTTTACCTCTGTCAAGTTCAAAGAGATTGCTCCATCTTGTACCTCATTTCCAGTACTGTTTACTCGCTCTGCATTCTGTGTCTTTTCTCTTGCCTTTACGACCTTTCTTTCCCTGCTGCTCAGTGCCAGCCACCGTGTGCAGAGTTCTGAATCCCGTTGCAGAGGCCCTGCTTCTTGCCTGCCTCCTTGAATCACTGCATAATTCTGGCTACCAGATTTTCAGTGGCTTGGTTCAAACTGTTTGCCTGAACAGGCCTATTATTCTGAATTGATCTCTTTGATTCTGACTACTTATGTAGCCTTCCGGAGACACCATTTTTATCTGACTGAGCTGATTTCTACTTTTCATTTTCAGAGGCAAGTTTAATTCGAGTCAGTCTATTATTGTGCACACACGTGTGCATGCGTGTGTATGGACACACATGCACACGCATGCTCACGCATGCACGCAGCCTCCTTTCCCAGCTAGTCTGACCACCAAAACTCATGCTATTTTTTTCACAATACTAAATGTCAACACTTAATATTACTAACTCTAGATCCTTTAAGCACAATAAAAGCTTTAAAAATGCAAACATATTTGTTAAAGATCTTTTATATTTATTCATGAAAACTCTTAACTTAGTTTGAAGTAAATGTACATAATACCTAATAGCCTGGACTCTGGGGAAAAGCTTTTCACATTCACATCCACGTACGAGCCGTGATGACTTGGCTAAATTATATAATTTTTCTGTGCCTCAGCACAGATGATCATCTCTAAAATGAGGATGCTATATTGGTGTAATGATCAAATGAGCTAATGCATGCAAAGCTTAGAACACTGTCAGGTACACAGTGAGTGTTCAATAAGCACAGGCCCTTATTATGATGATAGTATTTTATTAACTCATGTAAATTATCTTGCTCTGAAATTTTAGCCTTGAAAAGAGAACTCAGGTTGTTATGGTTATAGCAATAATTAATCTTTTTATTTGACATAATCAAATATGGCAATATGGACTGGAGTTATCACTGTAAGATTCTTGGGATCCAATGGAATCAATAAATCTGCTTCATGTAGTTTATGAACCAAATTTTAGAAATAATTACATTTATTTCTGCTACTCAGAAAATATCTTTGAAATGACATGTGTGAATATGTTATTAAATCATTATTTCTTCATGATGGCACAATATGCTATATGCTATTTTAAATGGTCCTATAAATACTATATCTGGAAAAATGTGCATTGATAGAAATTAAATAAAGATATGATTATTAATATTTACCTTTGGTTATATTGGGCTAATTTCAATATGTAAAATTTCTAAGAAAAGAAATAACAATAAAATTTGTATATTATTTGATTTAGCTTTCAACATAAAACATAATGGGTTGGTTAGGGAAGCTACCATGAATCTTACATGGAAAGATACCAATGAATTCATAATGTAAAAATAAAATAAAATAAATGCAAAAAGATCAGTAGTTAAATAGCAGTTATGTTATTTGCTTTCAAAATCCAACTAGATGGAAATAATGACATCTTGTAACAACTAGTTTTTAATAATGTGGTGCATACTGATGGTGCCAAAGAATATTTTTAATCTACTATTGGAATCTTTGATGGCTGTTGTTATTTCAAAATAGTTGCAAGATTCTTTGCTAAATAAATAACGATAGAAAAAAACTCATGCACTGTGTGATATAATAGAAAATTTTCAGTGTCTGGATACATATAATCTATATCTCTAACTATATTTAATCCCTGTCTCTATATATGTATATCTCTCCATATTTGTATCTCTGTATCCCTCTATATATTTTGGGGGGAAACGGGCATCTGCAATACCACCATTGCTGAGAAATTCCTGCCCTTCTATATCCTCATGGATAGTCTGTATTATCATCTTTTATTTTTTTCTTGAAGTTTATATAAATTAATCTAGTATTTTAATTACTATACATTTTTCCTTATTTGTGAATTCTTTGTTCATGTTATTTCTCTACTAGTATATTTGGTTGTTTGACTTTTTCTTATTGATTTGTAATTTCTTACGTATTCAAGATAGCGATCCAGTATTAATTTTACATATTGCATATAACTTATTTTATTGTATAGCTTCTTTTATTTCTTTGAGAAGTTATTTAATCAACATACATTCTTAATTCTAATTTAGTAAAATTTATTAATCTTTTTCTTAATGTGCTTTAAGAAATTATTTTTGAAAGAAATCTGTTTCTATTTTGATACCATAAATATTTTCTCCTATATTTTATTATAAAAGTAGAAGGTTTTTCTTTTCACATTTAAACATTTAATTTATCTGAGATTGGTTTCTGTTAGAATGTGAGATAAAAGTCTAATTTAGTTTTTTTCCATATATGATAGTCAATAGTTTTAGTACTATTTACAGAAAAATCTCAAACTTCCCAAAGTACAATAATACAAAGTGGGTTATAAATCAAGTTTTCATCAATGAGTGGATTTCATTATGGCATTTTTATTCCCTTCTAGAAATTTATGTTTTTATGTCACTGAGTTAACATTTCACTACCTTTATCTGAGTTTTATTATAAATTTTGATATTTAGTAAGACAAACTCCCCCACTTAAGTTGTCTGTCTTAGATATATTTGGCTCTTTGTTGCTTCCATATCAATTTTAGATTTATAGTCATTGTCACATTCTACCACATGAACAAATGTACAACTTTTATATATTAATTGCCCTTGCACTGTATCTAGTTGGAAAGAGATGGTATGATTAAAATATTGACTGTCATTATTTGGAAAAATCTTTTATATCTATTTTCATAGTGTATGATGCTAGTGTACAGCAGTGCCATTTAATTTGTATATACCACTTAAGCACCTCAGAAACAAGCTAAATTTTGTCCTTAATTTTCCCATTCGCTTGTATATTACTTGCCATATTTTTGTGTAAGCAATCATACCGTGTCATAATAATGACAGTTTGTGCCATTCTTTCTCATCATTGTAGTTATTTTTTCCTTTACCGTTGACTAAGAGTTTTTGCTGCACTCTGTTTTTGCTGACTCTAAATGCTAGCAGTACTAAAGTTATTATACTACTGTGTTTGGCTTCCCTTTTTGCCTTGAAACAAGGTTTACTAAAGTTTCTTATTTCAAATGAATATCTTCAATGTTCACTATTAAATTCTGTGTGTGTGTGTGATGTATTTGTATTTTAGCCACACTTGCTTACACACACAACACACACACACACATATTAATATATACACCATTCATTTCTCATTTTTCTTTCAGTTTTAGAAAATTTTTAATTATGATCAAATGTTTGGTTACTTTGATTTTTTTTGCTTTAATCCATTAATCTGCTAATGTGCATAGATTACACTAAGTGCCTATTTACTGATATACCAGTATGGATAAATTCAAACTGGTGTTGATGAGTTGACATTTATATTAATGAATGCAGACTATTTACATCTTATGTTGCATTTTCCCTTCTATAGTGTGAGTGAGAAGCTGATAGTTTTAATTTGTTAATCTGTACTTTACCAGTTTTAGTTTCAAAGTTACATTGGCTCCATTAAATGAGTTCTGGGGCTCCTATCCTATTCTCTGAAAGTGGTTGGTAAGGTTGGAATTATTTCTTCCTTGAATGCTTGGTAGAAACTCACCAAAGATAACATTTTGTCCTGAAATTTTAATTGTGAAACTTTTGACAAATAATTAAATTTCTTTAAAAGTGTTGGAAATATTCAGCCTTTCTCATTCTTCTGTGCTCCATTTGTTGAGTTATATTTGGCAATTATCTTATCTCACCAAAGTATTTAAATTTATTTTCATAAGACTTTCTGCAATTTCTTATCTTTTTAATTTCTTTTCATTCTGAATATTATTTAGTATTGCTTTAAAAATTCTTTTTGACCAATTTGGGACTATGTGGATGCCATTGTATGATTATCTTATTTTTCTACTCTTTTCTTTATCACTTCTTTCCTTTTTTTTTTTTTTTTGGCAGGGGGAGTGGCTGATTATATGAACTTTTTTATTCTTCCTAAGTTCTTATTTTGGAGATTTAGTTTTACTAATTTTAAACACTATTTTAGTTCATAATTCCCTCTTAAATATCAGATCTTCTATTTGAAGTCACATTTTTTCTATCTGAAGTGGATCTTCTAACATTACCTTCAATGAAATGCTTGCAGAAAACACTTGCTACAATGTATTTTTGCTGGCTCTAAATGCTAGCAGTATTACAGTTATTCTACTGTGTTTGGTTTATCTTTTTTCCAAGTGTCCAGTGTGTGGTACCAAGTCAAGTATCCAGTTAATTTTTATTTCTCTGGCTGCTTTTATGTAGATCTTTCAGAACATTTGTAGTTTTTTTGTTTGTTTTGTTTTCTTAATTTGTATAAGTTTTACTTGGCACTTTTAAAAATTCAGCTTGGTTATTTGTGATTGTTTCTTGCTACTAATTCATAGTTTCAAGTTTTAATTTTAACTTTTTTAAGCATACTGAAATACTTGGTTCTCTGTGTCTGGAAATCTCATTATTTAAATTATTTTTGCATTTTGTTCTGTCTACTTTTCAAGATTTTATAAATTTTTTAACTGAATTATTACTTAATATAGAAAAGTACAAATATTATAAGTGCAAAGAAAGCTGAATTTTTACAAAGTAAATTTTCACTTGTAACCAACACCCAGGTCAAAAGACAAGACATTATTGGCACCACAGAAATCCCCTTGTACACTTCTCTTGGTCCTAGGGGAACTAGTTTATTCACTGCTACAGCACAGTCAGTTTTGCCTATTTTTATATAATAATGACTTTTTGTTTCTGGATATTTTTGCCTTTTCGTTATTCTGCAAGATTCTTCCATTTTGTTTGCTGTAGTTGTGGTTCATTCATCCCATGGCTGAAGAGTATTTTATTGTGTGTGCACAATTCTGTTGCTGATGACATTTGCATAGTTTCTATTAGCTTGTGGGTATTCCAAATACTGTTGCTATTTGTACTTTTTTTTTTTTTTTGGCAAACTTACGTATGCATTTTTGCTGAGTATGCCCTAGGAGTAGAAGTGGAATTATTGGGACATAGGACAGGCATGTGCTCAGCTTCAGTAGGGACTTCCAGTTTTACAGAGTAGGTAAACCTACTCACACTTTCACCAATATCATATGAGAATTCCAGTGGCTATTCAGCCTCACCAATACTTACTGCTTTCCATCTTTTAAATTTTATTATCTTTTTAATAATCTCTTAAATTTTAGAATATTGTTTGATTTAAAAAACTTGAGACAATAGTACACAATTTGTATGTATCCCACACCTAGTCTGCTGCTTTGTCTTCTGGATCTTGTTCTTTGGAACCTTGTTGGTGTGCGGGGTTTTATTTCTTTGGTTGGTTATTTGTTTTATTTTGGTTTTTTTGTTTTTTTTCTTCTATTACAGATTTCTTAAAGTTTTTTTCAGCAGGAAGGTCAAGCAGACAAGCAAGTCCTCTATTCTGCTAGAAAGAAAAGCTTAAATTCATTCTTGGATTCACTTCATTATGGCCTCAAACCCACCAAGGTTTTGTTACTCAATGCAATGAGTATCAATGGACTTTATCTTGGACTTTATCTAACAGACTTTACGTAACAGAAACTTTTTTTTAAGTCATATAGTGCTTTGTTTTTTTTTTATTTTTTGTATTTTCAGTTTTTTTAATTTTTAAGTACTATGGATACCTAATAGTTGTATATACTTATAGGGCACATATGATATTTTGGTACAGGCATACAATGTGTTGTAATAAAATCAAGGTAATTGGAGTATCCATCACCTCCGGCATTTATCATTTCTTTTTGTTAGTGGAACATTCCAATGCCACTCTTTTAGTTATTTTAAAGAATACCCTAACTTACTGCTGATTACAGTCACACTGTTATATTGTCAAATGTTGTTCATTCTATCTAACTAACTATATTTTGCACCCATTAACCATCCCTACTTTATGCGCCTCACTCCCTACTACACTTCCCAGCCTCTGGTGACCATCATTCTACTCTCTGTATCCATGAGATCAATTTTTCTAATATTTAGCTCCGACATATAAGTGAAAACATGCAAGATTTGTCTTTTTGTGTTTGGCTTACTTTATTTAACACAGTGTTCTTCAGTTCTATTCATGTTGCTGCAAATGGCAGGGTTTCTTTCTTTCTTATGGCTACATAATATTCTACCATGTCTATGTAACACAATTTCTTTATCCATTCATCTGTAGATGGACAGTTAGGCTGATTCTAAATCTTGGATACTGTGAACAGTGCTACAATAACCATGGGTGTGCAGATCTTTTTGATAGACTTATTTCCCTTCTTTTGGATATAGACCTAGCAGTGGGATTATGGGGTCATATTTGAGTTCTATTTTTAGTTTTTGAGGAATCTCTGTACTGTTCTCCATAACTAATTGCACTAATGTACATTCCCACCAACAGTGTATGAGGGCTTTCCCCTCTCCCCATCCCCACCAGCACTTGATATTGCCTGTCTTTTTGCTAAAAGCCATTTTAAATGGGATCAGATGATATCTCATTGTAGTTTTGATTTGCAGTTCTCTGATGACTAATGACGTTGAGCATTTTTTCATACACCTGATGGCCATGTATATGTCTTCTTTTGAGAAATGTCTATTCAGACCCTTAAGCTATTTATTAATCAAATTATTTGATTTTTTTCCTATTGAGTTGTTAGAACTACTTATATATTCTAGTTATTAATCCTTTGTCAGATGGGAAGTTTGAAAATTTTTTCTCCCATTCTGTGGGTTGTCTCTTCCCTTTGATGATTGTTTCCATTGCTGTGAAAAAGTTTTTTAGCTTGATATGATCCCATTTGTCCAATTTTGCTTTGGTTGCCTATGATCTGGAGGTATTACTCAAGAAATCTCTGCCCAGATCAATGTCCTGAAATGTTTCCCCAATATTTTTTCAGTAGTTTAATAGTTTCAGGTTTTATATTTAAGTTTTTAATCCATTTTGATTTGATTTTTGTATATTGTAAGAGATAAGGGTCTAATTTCATTCTTCTGCATATGTATATCCAGTTTTCCCAGCGCCATCTATTGAAGAGACTGTCGTTTTCCCACTGTATGTTCTCGGCAGCTTTGTTGAAGATAAGTTCACTATAGATGTGTGGATTTATTTCTGGGTATTCTATTCTGTTCCATTCGTCTTTGTGTCCATTTTTTATGCCAGTATTATGCTGTTTTGGTTACTACAGATCTGTAGTATAATTTGAAATCAGGTAATGTAACAGCAACTTTTGTCAAAGTCATTTATTTCTTCATTCTTGAAACACTCCTATCTTTTATGTTTTGTTGTTTTCTTTCTCCCCCCACTCCCTGCATGGACACTCCTTTACAGACTCATTTTACTGCTTTCTTTTCCACAAAGAGATCACTAAATTTTGGAGTATAACATTGTCATCTGTTCAGTATATCATCCTTCTCCAAGTTTTTAAAAATAGTCTGTATGGTAATGACTCTCAAACATCTATATCAAGCACAGATCTCATCACTGAACTCAAGATCTTTTATCTAACTGCTTACAATATTCTGACTTGAATATTTCATAAACTTTTCAAATTTGTTATATCTAAAAGGGAACTCTTGATTTTCTCTGGTTTCCTAGTTTAGGACTTTATATATACTTTCTCTCTTTCAGAAATACTCTTTGTCTTTTTTTTTTTTTTCCACCTCAGGTCACATCTAAGATATTGCCTGCACAGATTGGCATTCCCCTCCTTAAATATCTTCCAAATCAGTGATCTCTATTTTATTACTGTGATTGTTTCCTTTATAGCAGTTCTCACAACTCCCCCCTTTTTATTTCATTATATCTTGTCTTGCATATTCCTGGGTAAGCTCCATAGGAGCACGATTCATGTAAGTCTTTATCATTACAATGCCTCTAGTGCTGGTTACAATCACAATTAATAGCCCCTGAGAAACACTTATTAAACACTCATTAAATGAATGATGCTCTTGCTTTTTAAGTCTTCTATAGGATACAGTAAAGTGTCAAAGTCTTAGCGACTTGAACAATGGAATAAAGGCAGGAAAACTGCAGATTCTACTGAATATGATTTTCTTAGAGAATCTTAATATTTAAAAATGCGTTCCTTGTCCTGGCTTATGTCAGGGACCTAGGTCTTGCCAATGATGATATATTGTTTAGAGAATATAGGAATTGTTCTGACTTCAATTCAACTCAGGACATATTGGAAAATTTCAGTGTTGCTTTATCCAAGCCTATGCTAGAAAATAAAGAGCTGTGATGGGGGCATGGATTTCACTTATTCATAAGTGTTCTTGTGAGAAAGTATTTTCTTTCTATATTTAGCATCAAAAATGAATTTCAGAATTGACTGTTAAAAATAATGTGTGCATTGTCAGGTCAAAGGCAAATTCAAAATATTCTAATTACAAAGTTCTTTATTGAAATTTAGTATTTGAGTGGAACTGAACTTTGCTTTTTAATTTACTAGCACATTTGCAATTCACTTCAATTTTTTAGAAGGTGTCTGTTTTTCTATATGACCAAAAGAAGTAGATAGCCAAGATTAGTTTTAAATTTCAGCTTGTATAGAAAATATTCTTCCAATAAAATGATATAATTTTATTTTAATTTGCATTTTGCTGAAAGGAGGTAGGAGAGGAGAAGGGGGAATGAAGGTGAGGTGGGATGGGAACAATTTCGTTTTTTTTAAATGAGACCATCAAAGGTAGCTGTTAATCAAAAAAAAAAAAAAAAGAATACCACCTGTATTAAACCACCCTTAGTGCATTTCGTCCTGATTTTTACCATTAGCTTCACTATATTTTGGCACATTTTTACAGTCATAAAATTACTTTCAGCCATTAAGTATATTTTGTTCCTCAGTGCCTAATTCTGTGGAGATAAAAGGCATAATAGCTGTTCTTTCATCTACTTTTGGAAGCACTTTTGTTAAAAGTTAACTAGAGAAAGGTGGGAACACTAGGACATTCTCAAGAATCAATATTTGTATTGTAGATGAAAATTGAAATTATTTATATTTGTTCTAAAACAATTATTTTAATCATGGATCCATTAGCAAATTTAACCTTATTTATAATTACTTAAAAACATTATTTTAATAAAATTTAATTGTGAAAATTCTCAGATGAGTTTGTGTAACGATATTTATTACATCATAACACTTTGTTCAAATTAGCCACTTCTTTGTAAGATGTTGGCAAGCTACTATGTAAACAGCATGTCCATGCAGGCATTCAGAGGATGAAAATAATAAAATTCTGGTTTAAAGTATTAATTAAGAAGCTATTGAGGCTGCCTATTTCAATAGTTTATAATCTGGCTGATAGGTCATACAGACACAGAATGTGCATATTTTTGTTAAAATATTTCCTATTATTAAGATATAGGCAATGATTTTATGGAACGCACTGATTTCTAAGCTCAAATGAGAACATAGAGCTAGATTAAGTAAAGAAAAAAAGTATAATGTTAATATAAAAGATTATAAGAATTTGAATAAAAATTAAGTTATTACTATATTGTTTTCAGTTTCTTCTATACTATTGTGTTAATTATAAGCTAATTTCCAATAGTTAACATTTTGTTCAATTTTTAATATGACAACACACATGCAAAATTGTCTTTGTAATTCAACAATGATTTAAAAGATTATTATTTTCAAAACTTTAAACAATTTTCAAAGAAAATTATGGCAAAGATGTTGATGCTTTTTATTCTCACAAAAAAGTATTTACTTTGATCACTTACTAAAATAACAACAAAAACTTTCCATGTATACATTGCTGAGTAATATGAACATCTTACCATTTTTTTTTTTTTTTGGTATAATACTAACTGTGAGAATTTGGTGAATAAATGGGCTCATCATTTCCATCAAATGGCAAAGGATGTGAGTAGATCCTCCTAGAACCCTGCCTTCATTTTTGAGAGCTGCTCCCGAATCACCCACAGGACCTTACTGACAGCGCTTCACACGTGAGCGTGCACTTGAACACGCATGCACGTGCAGGATACAGTTTTCTTTTTCATTTCAGGCACATGAAAATGAAACAAGACTATATGGTTATATATTCATGTCATGCTCTTTTTAAACAAATATGATTTAGAATTAGATTTAATGATTTCTAATAATACAGAAGTCAGATTAATTGATTTTTGGCAACTTAAAATATTCTCCAGGACAAATAGAAAAAGACAAAATTATTTGTAGTAACTGGTGCCTAATGTAATGTAGAGGAATGAAAGCTCAGGATTTTAGAGTGGAAAGAGAATTTAGAGATATTCTAGATTAGTCTTTTCATTTTGAAAAGGAGAAAATGTGGTCTCCAGCAGTTCACTGATTTACAAAAGAACAGAAAGCTATCTAAAAGGCCACCTCACTTTCAGTTTCATATTATTTTTCTCCTATCACTTTATTCCTTTTATAGCATGTAATGGTTAATTTTATGTTTCAACTTGGTCCAGCTGAAGGATTCCCAGACAGCTGGTAAAGCAGTATTTCTGGGTGTGTCTGTGAGGATGTTTCCAGAAGAGATTAGCATTAGAATTGTAGACTGAGCAAAGATCTGCTCTCACCAATAATACATTGGGGCACAGAGTAGAGCAAAAAGTAAAGTCAAATTCTCTCCTTCTGAGCTGGGACATCGATCTTCTGAATTACACCACTGGCTTCTCTGGGTTCTAGCTTGCAGATGGTGGGACTTTCCAGCCACCACAATCATTTGGGCAAATTTTCATAGTAAATTTTCTCTTTCATTGGCTCCGTTTCTCTGGAGAACACACAGCACTAAAACTAATATATTATTTTATTTGTTTATTCGTTCCTTCTGCGTCTATTTCTACTAGAATGTAAGTTCTGTGAGGGCAGAATCTTGATTAGTATATCTTCAGTGCTTGAATAGTATTCAACAAAAATGTGTGCTCTTTAAATGAATGCTGGATGAATGAATTAATTCATGAATATAAATTACCATTCACTTCTTAAATTATTTTATTCTAACTTCTATCCAGACTACTCTAGAGATAGTACTCTGCCAAAGTTTACCATTGAAATTTATTTCAAAATGTGAATATCTCTTTTTATTATTTTTGCCTCCTAATCTTTGTATTATTTATTATTTTTTGAACTATAATTTACATACAACTTAAATTTTACATACAATTTAAATTTAGTACACTTTTTAATTATCTCTGAGTATCCCTTATGTCACCTATGTAACTGCTACCCCATTCAAAAGGTAGAGCATTTCCATTACTGTAAGTTTTCCTTTTGCCTATTTTCAATCAGTCACCCTCTCCCCAGAGGTAACCACTGCTGTGATTTCTATTATCATAGATTAGTTCTTTGTACTTGAACTTTATTTAAATGAAATCATAGACTATGTATACTTTTGTATCTAGATTATTTTGATTAAATGAATATGTTTTGAGCTACATCTATGGTATGCCATGCTTTAGCCATTTTTGTCTTTTTATTCTAGTACAACATATCACTGCATGAATATTCCAAAATTTATTAATTCAATCTCCTGTTGATGAACGGCTGGGTATTTCAAGTTTTGTGCTATGATGACTACAGTTTTTATGCACATCCTGATACAAATCTTTTTGTGTATACTGTATATACTTTTATTTGGTATTGGGCAGCAAATGTATAAACAAAGAATTTCTGAATATAAAGTATTTTTATATTTAAATTGAAAAGATATTGCTACAATTTTTTGAAAAGGCTGTTACGTTCTGCACTCTCACAAGAAATAGTATGACAGTTCAAATTATTCTATGTTTTCTTTAAAAGCTTTTTTCATTTTCGTCATTTAATTGGGTGTTTAGGGGCATCTCATTGTTTTAACTTTTATTACTATAATGACCAATGATGGTGAGCGATTTTTCTTATGCTTATTGCTATTTTCCAGGTTTTCATCTTTGGCCTACACTTTGCATGTTTTTCCATGAGTTTTAAAGTGTCATTGCTTAAGTGCTTATTGCATGTAACTATTCTTCTTCTTGTTCCTTTCAATTCTATCACCTCTCACAATCATCTCTTAGATATTACTGTTAGATTTATGTCCCTCAAATTTCTCACTCTCTCCGGGACCAAAATCAGTGTCAAAGGACCGGAAACCACTATTGGGTTTCCTGTTCTGTGGATTGGAGCCCTGGATTATTGACCCCTGCCAAGACACATCTCAACATCTCTGTACTCTCAGGACAAAGGTGTGAACTGGGAGGTGTGCAGGGGACTTTTTTCTGTCACAGTGATTCTTAGCCTGTGTTTTACTTCATTGACTCCATTATAAGTTTTCCCCAGAAACATGAAATTCTAGACTCTTGAAGCCAGGCGGAATTGCAAATTCTAGGAAAACAAGCTGTACTCAATTTTGTGACTTGTGATTTTCCCCAGCATTATATAATAACAATCTCTCTGGATATTTCCAAGTCCTGTTCTGTAATACTCCTAATAAGGTACCTTTTGTTTTTCATTCATATCTATGATCATTTCCTATAGTACTCAATAATTCTTTCTTGAATAAATTAATTCACTTAAAATATTTATTAAGCATGTATATTGTATTGATACTTGAAATAGAACAATGGGGAAAAAAAGACAAAAATCCCTGATCTAGTAGAATAAATGACATTTTCTATACATGTATACCTGTATGTATAACTGAACCTTAGCTTATTGCATTTCAAATATCTCAGTCTTACTGATCTGAGTGACTGTCTCTGATCTCAGCTTCCTCTGAATCACTAATTTTTCCAAATCTTGTGGCCATTATAGGCAATTTGCGCCTAAACATTGCTTGAAGAAGTATTTTTTTACCAAAAATTCCCATAATGATAATTTCTACCATATTAAACCATATTTGTATGGGATATTGCCAAATATCAGTGATTGAATAAACATAGAAGAAATGCCTTTGCAATTGGAATTCCCACAACTGCCATTTGAATCTTGTTTTCTAATTGTTTATGTGCTCAGTAGAACAAGATTTGAAAACAAAACATCATAAAACATTTGAAACATTTGAATCCACTTTGAAAATGGGTAATAGCCTTTGAAAATACAAACTTCTTGATATAATTCATAAACTTCATAATTTTCTATGAGATTTTATTTTGTACCAACACAGGTGAAAGCAACTATCTGAGTTTTCATATATTTTAAAATAAGTTCTATAGAATTGGCTACAGAGAATGCTGAGGCTAATTGGAAAGTCCCATAATCAACAATCAAATATAGTCAATCTTTTGCTGTGAGGCAGCATTAGAGTTTTATAAGTTTAGCAGAACCATTTTTTTTTTCTACTACAAAATCCTTTGCTGCAATGACTTGCCATTAGTTTTAATTGAAGAAGTACCAGTAGAATTTTTAAGGTAAAAGAAAAAAAGTATAATAATAGCTAACATTAGTCAAACACCTCTAGTACACTAAGAAAATGTCATACTTTTCTTACTTTGCTAGTGGTTTAGAGAATAGACTTTGGAAAAGAAAAACAAGATTCAGATCTTGGCTTTGCTTCTTCCTAGCTATGTAACTTTGGGCAGGTTTCATTGGTAAAGTGGAGCTAATAATGACATTAAATAATTGTTTTGATAATGCTGTAGGATGTCTACAAGGCACAGTCTTATACACACAGCTGGTACCCAACAATTTTCTAGTTATTTTTAATGAACAACATTAAAATAGGGTATTATTCATCCTTATTATAGGGTGAAGAGACTGAAGAGCAGAAACATTGGGTAATGGAAAAAAGCAAACACAGCTACTAGGTAAGAGAGTTGAAATTCTAACTCTAAATAATTCCACTCCCCAAAGCTGCCTTCAATTACAAGAATGGAGTCATTTTTTACCACCTAATCTGAAAGGCAGAATGGGAGGTCACTTAGATTTAACTAGTCTGATTTGAAATGGTAAATTTTTAGTGACCAATGAATTCAAACATGGTCTAACACTAAACACTTCTAGAGTCCCACAATAAGTTGGCCATACTTGCCATTGATACACTGTGATATACGAACTGTACATACTCACATGCACATATTTAATCCTGGGTCCCCATATGTGTTTAGTCACTTAATTTCCTTCATTATACTTTTAAAAAATATTTTCCACATCATATTCAAATTGGAATGTAAAGTTCACTTAGTTACTTATATATTTTTAGTGATACTAAAGACTGATAACTCTAGAAATGATGGCTTTTATGCACATATGGAAGTAACATTCATCAGGTGTCTGGCAGGTGGTGGGGGGAGAAGGGGATGGGTAAATTCACACCTAACGGGTGCGGTGCATGTTGTCTGGGTGATGGGCAAGCTTGTAGCTATGACTCGGGCAGTGCAAATTTATGTTACCAAAGCGTTTGTAGCCCCATAATATTCTGAAATTTTTTAAAAATGTTTTTTCATGCATTTAATCTTTTAATTTTAGTTAAATTGGCTCACTTTCAGAATACATTGTGTGTCTTATTTATAATATACTGAATGTTTTTCTTCAAATATCATTGTAGGCAATTTAGAGATCTCTTTTGGTTTTAACCCATATGAAAATAAGGCTGTATATTATGCTACCAAATTTTTAATAGAAAAGATGAGTAAGAATCCTTATCAGTCTTCCTGTCCTGGTAGTTCATTATAATATTTTTCTATTTGGTTCACGAGTGGACCCCTGTATTCACTTTTAAATTGAAATTTGAATCCTTCATATTAAATCATTTTGATAGCATAATTTTTTTCCTTTAGAGATTAAAGAACACAACTCTTGACTCAGTTGAAGCAAATAATCCTCTTAATGAGAAGATGCACTCAGCCACAGTGTTTCTTTGATTCTTTTGGGTACAAGTGTGTTAATTAGAAATGAGTCAAAGGTATCAGGAAGAGTTGATATCCAATTTAATTACATTTCCTTGAAATAATAGAAGTGGGTAGCTGTTATACTGTATTCTCTTAGACACGCATTAAGAACAGTTTTGTATTATTAAGAATTTAAGACTTGCATTAGATACATCTTTCCAGGTTTTTTTTTTTAATTGAAGCATGATAAGAATAACATTCCTTCAGAATTTTTCTGTTTAAAACTTTTTCAGAAAATGAAGAAATTTTGTCTTAAAACCATAAGGAATTTAACACAGAAAAAAATAGATTAGTAAATAAAGTAGCATCTTATTTTAGCACTGACTAGAAAAATAATCTTGAAACATCTTAAAAGTCTTAAGGTGACCAATTTAAGAGTTTTATATATATAGCTTAAACAGGTGCTAATATAATTATGTTTTCATATGTCCAAACATTACATATATTCTGAATTGCATTTAGATTGCATTTGAGCAAGTTATCTACGGTTTATAATTATCTATGAAAGTTTTTCATATCTAAATGCTATTGAAATATAACTAGTTCAGTGTCCTCAATTTGATTTTGTAAAAATTTATGGGCTGTCTGTACTGTGGCCGTGGAGCCAGCATTTTGGGCAGTTAGTACAAAGTCTATTTCTCTGATATACTTCCAAAGAAATTGTAAGGATATAATTCCATTAAAGGAATTAAATCCCTTTCTGATTATATCATCTAGGATAGATTTTGTAAACTGTAAAGATACATACTTTATATAAACCTAAATACTCTCTGATATGGGAACAGTTAAATGAACTGTGGTATAATTATTCTGTGTCATGCAATGTATTATTAAAAATACTGAAAGTTATGTGTATTGATGTGAATACAGGAAATATATTATTATGTTAACAAATGATTGGTAAAACAATAAATTTTTTTATTAAAAAAAGCAATATCAACAAAAATACAAAGCTACTTGTGTGTGTGTATGTGTGAGTTTGGAAGAATTCTCATTTTTATTTTAATAATGAGTTCTTCTGGATAGAGAAGTGCATATTGAAGATTATGAAAAAAGTGCATGAAAAATTTAGACTTTTCCCTCTAAAGTTCTGTTAGTTTTTACAGTAAAGTCACACAAAATACTATTTGTGTTTAGTAACTTAAATATTTACTATTTCATGGGAGATGTCATATTATACACACCTCTTGCCATCTTTCTAGGTCTTCCTTTATATCTCTCTCCCAAATCATTTTTTTCACCTATTGCATTGTTAAACAGCTTGACCTCCTTCTATAAAGGCTTGTCACCTGACAACCTCAGATATCCCATAAAGACTCAGCAAAGAAATACAGGTTTGCCAAGGCATTTTCTCAGCAAAAGCATTTCCCCACCAACAGGAAGCCTCTTAACACTTCAGTCCACCTGTTAAGAGAGTAGGACTCTTCCCGTGGGTGGGGGTGAGTGAAGAGTTAAGGACACAACCACTTAAAAGTTGTATCTTTAATTCAATCGATATAGAAGTTAAGTAAATTCTCTAGATCAAGACGAAGTTATTTTAGTGTGTATCTACTACAGCCAGGGATTTCTTCAAGGCTAAACTCTATTTGTTCATAACTGCATTGTCAACATGCTGATCAGTGCTTGGCACACAACTGGTTCCTAATAAATATCTAATAAACTCTTGAAAAAATTATTGCCTTTTGTGTCAAGGTATTTTTTTCAGATCAATCACTTTCTGTGAGATGCTTTACTTATGAACTGATTAAGCACCCGGAGTTTTCCACTTAGTACTGTGCCTGAATCATAGTAGTGCCTTTCAGCTATATAATGAATGAATTAATGAATTGATGGACAAACAGATGGAATATCGATTGATGAATGTTTCTTATAACTAAATCTTTATATTATTCCATTTAAAACTGATGTAAAACTACCAAAGAGAACGTTTTTGCTGCCAAGGATCTAACCTCATGTGATATGTATTTCATTCAACTTTCTTACTAACTGAAGTAAAATTAATTTCTTTTATTAGAAAACTCTCTTATATGTATTTATTTTTGGTAAAAAATATTATTTTACTATGGCATAGATAAAACAGTATTTGTATTGAGCCTTAATGATGAAGGCAACTTTGGCTTATTTCACTGTTGAATAGGCTCTCTAGAGAATTACTAGTGCGATTGCTCGTACATTTATGCTCTTTTAGGTCTTTGTCTCAGGCAATGCTGTGACTACAGTGTAGCGAACTAATTTTTCCACAAACATGTTACATGTTTTTTAAAAAGAATAAAGGAAATAAATTTTGGAAATTTATTGAAGTTTTTTTTCATTATTAGTTTGCCTTTTTATTATTAAGGGGCCCATAATCTTTTTACTCTCAGAGGCATCCATGTGCCTCTAAGGACCGACAGGATGGCTGTCAGATAGTTCAAGAGCACAAAATTCAGTGTTCAGGAACTTGGAATCTGCATAGACAAACTCTTGGATGTCTGACCTTGGTAAAACTATATGCATTTTTTTCCCCTAGTCATGCCCTAAGGGACATTTAATTTTATTACAATCCAGACAGATATCATGAATGATCAGGAATCAGGAGATAACAGAAAATTTCTGTCAGAAAAGGAGGCATGCCTAAATAACCCTTTAATACTGTAGGTTATGGGGAGAGGAAAGAAGCTGGAGATGGGAGAAGCAGGAGGTGACCATGTCATTCGTTGCCTTATCTTTCTGAAGCAGAGTCCTCCATGACTAGGTCTGTTAGATACACTGAGGGAAAACTAAATGCAGACGTGTTTTACCACACTTCCTCTTTTGAACCCTGGGAGGAATGATCAACAGCGAGTGAGTTAGCACAAACACAGGGTGTGAAGGTACTGAATGCATCTGTGGTGGAGGAAGATGATCAGCCAGATTAACCTCAATTACTTCCATGTGACACTGCAGGGACTGAGCCGTTTCTTCTAATTTATTGTGAAGCAGAAAAGAAGAGGTTATATTGAATATCACCGAGAATCTGGTTAGAGGCACGCAATGGCCTTGCATTCAAATACTCGAGGGCAGGTTGTCTAGACTAGACAGTCCCAGTCAGAACCCAGAGCATCCCAGAAGCAGAGTAACAAAAGCAGTCCGAGTTTCCCAGCTCTATACCCAGGTGCAGAAACAGGAGGATTCCCAGGACCACACCACAGTGAACACCAGGTGGCGCTCGCCCTCAGAGGTCTCCCTGGGCACCGCGGAGCCCAACCAAGAGCCGCCGTGGGACTCCAACGGCAGGAAAGAGGAGGGGGAGGGCAGAATCTGATCGCCTCCTTTTGCTTTATCTTGGCATATCTTTAAATCAGAATATATGTTAAAGCTGGGAGAACCTGAGATACGTTAAATGATATGGGCACACAGTGGGATAATTAGGTCATTTAGAATAAACTACCACTTCTTTGCACACCTGAGTAGCACTATCAGAAAATTTCCAATTTCACTGTAAAAATGATGATAAAAATACATTACTTTAAATAAATATTTGGTTTTACAATCACAGTTTTTTGTCTGTGTATGTGTTTAAGTAGACCCTAAGTACAGCCTTGTGGATAAGAAAATTCTTTGGTTTCAAGTAAATTTAGTAATTATAAAACAGAAGAAAACAGATACAAAAAGCTCTTTATGATAGAAAATGGTAATCATAGTGAATATCAAATATATAAAAAATTTAAAGAAAATCAATGATTATGGTTCCAAATATATATATTTAAATTTATAGCAGCATAACTGCCATTTTAAACATAAAAACTTACAAAATTACATTGTTTTAATGCATAATTTATAGATTTAGTTTTGCTCTATAATTTTGTTATCTAATTTGAGACAAACAAACATAATGGGAAAATGCAGACTCTGGAGCTGGAGTGACTGGCTCAGTCCCTTACTAGTTGTGTGAACTTGGTCATTAATTAAATTTTTGTTCTTCAATTTCCCCATATGTGAAGCAGTAACAGTACATACCTCACTGGATTATTTTGTGGCCCAAAATTAAAAATTATTCTAAGCTAAGTAGAGTGATGAGAATGGTGCCTGGCACATTGAAAGCACTATGCAAAGCTTGACTTTTATTATCTTCAACCAGTGGTCAGCAGATATAGCCCATAGCCAACATCAGATAATGCGAACTTCTGAAATATTAATTTCAAAATCATGCATATTTAAATATTCTTTCTCATTTCTGACCTTCAAAACATTAAAATTCTAACTTTATATGTAGAATCACCAGGCCAGTGTATTATTGTCCCAATTTAAATTTTCTTCTAAGTGGTTTTGGCTCTGAGTTTTGAAGCAACTTATTAAAAAATAGATTAAAAAATCATAAGCATTTTTGATAAGCTGTGCTACATGTTTTCCAGAATGATTACTAAATATGTTACTTAGAATTCCTTAAGAAGATTGTGAAATATTCCCATGCATATGGTGCTAATTAAAAGGTAATATGTGCTTTCGTCTTTAGCTTATAGGCTTTAGAAATATAGTCCCGTAGTAATGGGCAGAATCTGGAAAGTGATAGCTATTAATGCTTATCTCAGCCTAGACAAACTTACATCTCTCTAATAATTAAAAGTTGGCAAATTCATATTTTAAAAACCTTATGTAGCAGAGACTCTGCTTGATTTTGGTGGTAGAGAAATACTTCTCTTACCTTCAGGGCTATGTTTGGTTAAAACATATTCATTAATTTAATATTGAAAATTGTCCTCCACTTTGAATGCTTCTACCTCTGCTAAGGAAGAAGGAAGTAGAAGCGAATATCGCTTTCACTATGCCAGTTGGGACAGTAAGATGACTTACGACGTCATAGATTCTTAAAATCTCCCGGAGAGCTGAGGCCATGAAAAAACATAAATGAACAGGATCCATTAAGTAAGAAGCCCTCCTAGGAGAGAAGAGACCAAAACTGCTTTTAACCGTGGTAGAGCAAAAGGAGAAGGAAAAAGCCTTGATTGATGAGGGTAATAAAAAATAGAAAGATTTTTGAAGAGTTTTGATGGTTTAGTGAGGACGGGCATGATGATTTAGAATCTCCAGGGAACTGCCCACAGAGTCTGCGTTCAGCTCTTTCCCAGAGGCCTTCTTAAGTGCTCAGCTGCAATACTGGGGACAGGGAAAGAAGCCCTTCCCGCCCAGGTACTGCAGCGCTCAAGGCAGTGGCTACTGGGACTGGCATAAGAGCAGAAGAGCTCACAGGGACCTGCCCTGAGGTGCAGCCACATGGGGCGAACCGACCGCAGGTCAGACAGTGAGAGAAAACTTCTGAGCCGACCTGGACCAATGGAGTGCAGGGTGATGAGGCCGGAGTGCTGAGAAAATCCGTAAGTTAGAGGCACACGGGTTTCTGCTGAACTCTCAGGGTAGACAGAAGAAATGAGAAAAAGCCTGGAGGTCCTCTGGGGCTCCACTGAGCAGTGAGTATGACTGCAGATGGCTGGACATGGGCCAGGAGAGCTGGGAGAGATACAAGCAGAGATGCAGGCAGGCAGGATTGCTCCTGGATGAGACAGGATAGGAGAATTAAGAGGGGTCCTCCATGCCACCTAGTTCTGAGCACAAGGATGTGGCTTCCTGGAGTTAAGGTCAGGAGAACAGAGACTCCCGAACACATACATTAAGGGGTAGGATCTCTGGGCCAGCTGAAGTGTGAGGGCAGAGCAGGAAAGCTGAGAGCACCCCTTCAGACACTCAAATATTGAACTTTGCTGAAGGCTCTAATGCATTAGCCCTAAATGCATTTGGAGCCGGTGGTGAAATAAATCATGATAAGCAAAAGGAAGTCCAGATGCAGCTCCTCTAACAGAGTAGGTTGACTCAGCCGTTTACACTAGCACCTTGTAGAAAAGGGAGTTTCTCTTTTTGGAATACAACTAAAATTTTATTTAATTTCTGTTATTCTTTTAAACCAGTTCCACACCTATGATAAACCATTAATCCACGAATAGACTAATCCATTCAGAGTGCAAAATGCTCATGAACCAATCACCTCTTAAAGACCCCCGCTTTCAATACTGGGGATTAAGTTTCCAACAGACGAAATTTACAGGACACATTCAAACCATAGAACCAGCCTTTCAAGACTTTATTCATAAAATATTTATCATGGACTTGTTCTGAGCCAGGATCTGTTATTAGTGCCAGTTTATCACCAACCATGTTATAATTTGAAGAGAAAATGTTCTCTCTTAAGAAAGCTGGTATCTAGGTTAACTTTGTTTCGTGACCTTTTTTATTCCTGTTCATTTCTTCCTTTTAACACATTTTTAGAATTTTAATTATTTTTAGGATTTTAAAATGTTATTAATTGATTATTTAAAATTTTGTATCTGTGGTATATAATGTTTTTTAGGATGGAATTATATTAATCACTTGAATATCTTCATATTCTTCCCATTTTTCTTGATATTTATCCATTCATGTTGGAATGTTCTTACTGATATACAGCCAACAAAATCCAAACGGTTCATGTCAGGGGAAAGCGTGCACATACACACACATACACACCCAGTTCTCAAAATTGTAACAAAAGAATAAAACAAAAAGTGAACTTAATGAATTTATAGGTTACTGGAGCAATTTTATTATGTATTAATGCATAAGTATGTGCTATATTAAAATTTTCAAAGATTCCTAATTATAGTTTTGCAAAATAAGAAATAAAACATTAAAATAAAATTCTATATACTGATCAATTCCCCTGTGAAACAATGAATTTTTTTATTACTGATAATGAACTATTGTAATATTAATTGCATTTTTATTAAATTTTCAGCCATATATTCCTTTTGTCCCAATCAACTGGGAATTGTATAGAAAGACAAAGAGAAGTGGTTTTTTATATTCTTGGAATTTACCTAAATATACAAAAGCAAGGGAATGATTAATAAATGTATCTTTAGCTCACGTATTTCCTGATTTGTCAATAAGACCAACCTTTTTGTGTTGGTTCAAATCTCGATTCTGTTCCCCAAAATTTACCATCCTGATTTGCGGCTATCTCATGTGCGTGAGGTTCAGAGGTTAGGCTGAGATTTTGCAGATAGTTCAAATGTCAATTCAGCTCTCAAAGCCTTTGTTATACTGATTTGTATCTATCCAAAGCATGTGTGATTTATACATTGGGCTGGGAATTTTATGAGTTTCTGCACAGAAAGGCTGGATTCTCTTTTCAGGCTCTCCATCCTGTAGTATTTCTTCCACATACAGTACTCTGGCCTATCCTAGCTTTATTCATTGTTCCTTCGGACAGAAAGATCTAGGTTATCTGTCAAAGTTTTAGCTGCAAATGTTGAACCACTGTGTAACTGGTGCAAAATCGTGAGAGAAGAAGAAACAAAAATAAAAACAGGAAACTCATCTGTGACTGGGTTGCTTCTCCAGGTTATAAAGTTAGTCATCTCCTGCTTTTGTTTACTTTTCGTGGTCCTCAAGTAGTTTTTTGTTTTGTTTTCTTTGTAACTTACCCAAATTTTATGGTTGCAATCAGAGGGAGGGATGGATCTTAGTGGCCTAGAGGGATGGATCATCACAGGCAGAGTCAGTACCCCTATACGGCAGACACTTTTGAAAAGTACGTATTTCCTTTCTATGGTAAGAGGTTGATGGAATTGTCACCCGTAAGTTGAAAGGTAATATGTTTGTAGCATTCCTTAAGGTGTGTCTCCTGAGTCAGTTGATGGTTTAAGTTTCTGAATCAGTATAGGATTCAGCACTAGCTTGCATACACATGGCGATTAATTGGCACCAGTTAGGTTAGTGCCTTATGGCTGCCCAGCTGCTTGGCAGAAAGTAAGGTCGGGAAATCAATTTTCATGTTTACTCTTTAAAATTACCCATATCTATTATTTTTGAATTTAAGCAGCTGCTATCTCTTCTGAAAATTGAATAAACACATCTGTCTAGGCAAGCTGCTAGATTCAAACAACAAAAAGGTTTCTGTTAAAGTAAATGTGTAAAAACGATTACATCCTATTGCTGCTACAGCTCTATCAGGGACTCTCATATAACTTACTTCTTTAACTAGAAAATAATTTTACTGAAGTTAACACACACTCTTATGCTTTGTAATTCATTACTAAGGGGAATGAAAAATAATAGAGTTATCTATTAGTTGAGTTCTTCATTTTTAAGTGGGAATGGCATAGTCAAGTACAAACTAATGATTAGACTTCTAAAAAAAGGGTTTTTTTTTAATTTGCTTCCTGATGGCAGTAGGTCTGGTATCCCGTACATGGACCTCATTCTTAGATATTTTGAGCCAGTAAAATATTTTAAAACACACAGCAGTAATAATTAGTATTGATTGAATTATTCATGTTCATTCCCAGGGTGAAGATGGGGAGAGTATCATGGCATCAATAAATACAGGATATGATTCTATTTTGGTAATCCTCTGAAGATCATCCTGCAAGTCTGTAACAATTTTCTCAGTAATTCTCCCTTTATTTATATGTTATATCCCTTGTGTTGGGTAAGTGGGTGTGTAATTGATTTTAGTTTGTTATAGCATCTCACATTGACTTCTCTGCTTTTCTCATTCAGAGAAATTTTATCTTGATTTTATTTTATAGTTTATCAACACTCATGCCCTTAAATTGAATATATTATGTATACAAATTTATAATTGTTAGACTCAAAATAGCACTGCCATTTTATGTTGGGTAGAATGTGATAATGAAATGAAGGAATTATCTTTTTTCTATGAAAACAACACTATTTTCAGAAAAAAAACTTTAAAAATAGAAATAGTCTTACAGTTACAAATAAAAGCATATCTAGAGTGAATGAGATGTTTGTAACTTTTGAAGGATTCTTTTATTTCCAAAATATAGCAGTTAATTATGTCATAAAGAAAATAAATAGTATTAACAGCAAAGTATCCTTATCTAGAAAAGTAGCCAGGTCTGTGGGCTCCTGTGTTAGTTTGCCATGGCTACAGTAACAAAGTGCGGCAAACTGAGTGTCTTAAATGAGAGAAATTTATTGTCTCACTTCTGGCCTTCTGTGTGCTGAAAGTGCGAGATCAGGGTGTCAGCAGGGCTGGTTCCTTCTGGGAGCTGTGAGGGAGAGGCTGTTGTATATCTCTGTCTCAGCTTCTGGGGGTTTGGTGGCAATGGCTGGCATTCCTTAGCTTGTGCATGCTTCCCCAATCTCTGCCTTCATCGTCAAATGGCGTTCTCCCTGCATGTCTGCCTCTGTGTCAGAATTTCCTCTTTCATAAAACTGCAAGACACATCAGCTTAGATTGCACCCTCATGACTTCATTTTAAATTGATTACCTCTGGAAAAACCCTCTGTCCAAATAAGTTCACATTCTGAGGTACTGGCAGTTAGGACTTCAAAATATTGGGTGGGGAGTTTGGGGAAAAAAATTCAAGCACTAAGATTTCAAAATAGTACTCCAAATCAGGGACTTTGTTAGCTGGAAATTTATTTATTAGTCATTCCCTTGTTTTTGTACATTTTAGGTAATTTCCAAGATATAACAACCCATTTTGGTTTATCTCTCTATTCAGTTCCTACTTGTTTTGGAAAAGAAATACACTGCTGAAAATTTAATAAAGCAAATTATTTAGTTCTATAAGGGGCTTATTTCAATATAAGAATAATTCTTTTTTTGTCTTTCATTTAAATGACAAATATTTCTGAGTACTCTGGGAAAACAAACTTTCATTTAATTAAGAAGAATTCAAAGGGGTCTGCGTACTGGTGGGTTGCTGTCTCTGGATTTCTCTTTGGCCAAATAAGAAGCTGTTGTCTAAGCAAAGGAAAAACCAAAACTTGAAATTTCTAATACTTGAGTTTCTCCAATAAAATATTCTCATTTATTGACACTTTGAAAACTCTAAACCACAGAAGCAGAAAGTCTGAAGCTTTTAATTGTGATCTGAGTCAACAATTGTCATTATTCTTATTGCAAAATGATGACAGAATAATGAAAGGCCTGAAACCCTTGAGTTCGGTGGTATTTCTCTGCCCTACAAGGCTTGTTATCCGAGAGCTTTATGTCCAGAAAGCCCAAATTTTTGAAAGAAATTCTTATCAAAATGTAATGTTAGACAGAGAATATCTATTTATGAGAAGGAAGCACATTTGCAAAACCAAACGAAGCGCAAAATGTTGTTGCTGGACTATGAAGACACTCCCTGGAAAGACGCGTCTCTAAACCAGCTGTGATTGTCCTCTGTGCAGTTCGGTCTGCAGACACTTCTCAGGTGAGAGGAGAGCACTGCGCCATCCCCGGAGGAAAGAGAGCCAGGAAGGGGGTTGCTGACGGCGTGCGGGAGCGCGGGGCCAAGGCGCCACGGAGGCCCGGGCCACGCCTGTGCGCGGACACGCGCGGCGGAGCAGATGCACCGGGAGCGGAGCTGCGAGGTAAGCTGCCTCACACGGAAGGGAAAGAGGAGCTTCTGCTCTGCATCTCACTTTGGATATGTCCTGCTAAAATTAAAAACAGGAGTCTATACAGCGTAAAATTCACAACATTCAGGATACGCTGTGAAAGTATTTGACATATAAACAAATAGAATTATGTGACACATTCATGTGACAAATGAAAAAAGCAATGTATTTGCCAACATTGAAGTGTCTAAATGTTGGAATTATCAAATAATTTTAACTTAATTTGTAAACAAAAGTTGTATGCATTTAAGTGTACAATGTGATGCTTCGATATGCGCATACATAGTAAACCAATTACCACAGTCAAAGCAATTACCATGTCTCTCTCTTCGCAGTTACCATTTTGGGGGTATGTAGTGAGAACACAACGTCTACTTTCTTAGCAGATTTCAAGTACGTGCTGCAGTATTATGAACTTTAGTCAACATGGCGTATATCAGGGCACTGGAATATTTTCATCCTAAACAACCTAAACTGTGTGCCATTTGACCAACATCTCCACATCCCTTCCTCCGCCCCTTGTAGTCACTGCTTTGAGATACTTATCCCATCTCCTTTGCATAGAAACCCAGAAGTGGAATGGATGAATCATACGGCAGTCCTACTTTTAACCTTTGAGGAAACTCCATACTGTTTTTCCTAATGGTTGTATCAATTTACATCTGCCCAGTAGCATATAAGGGCTCCTTTTTCTCCACATCCTTGAAAAACTGGTTATCTTTGGTCTTTTTGAAAATAGCCATCCCAAAGGGCATAAGGTGATATCTCACTATGGTTTTGATTTGCATTTTCCTGATGATGAGTGATGCTGAGCACCTTTTTATACAACTGTTAGCCGTTTGTATGTCTTATTTGAAAAAAATACCTATTCAGTTTCTGCTATGGCTTGAATGTGCTCCATCCAAAATGTATGTGTGGAAGCTTAATGCCCATTGTGACAGTGTTGAGGTGTGGGCCCTTTGGGGCAGTAATTATGTCATAAGGGCTCCCCTCTCGTGAAATGAACTAGTGCCCTGTAAAAGGGCTGAAGGGAACTAGCTCAGGCCCTTTTGCCCTTCTGTCTCTTGTGCCATGTGAGGAGCATTCTTCTCTCCAAACGATGCAACGAGAAGGTGCCATCTTGGAAGCAGAGAGGCCAGATTCTCACCAGCCAATGCTTTGATCTTTGACTTCCCAGCCTGCAGAACCATGAGAAACTAAATTTCTGTTGTTTATGAATTACCCAGTCTGTGGTATTTTGCTATGGCAGCACAAATAGTCTAAGACAGTTCCTTTTCCCATTTTTTTAATCCAATTATGTGACTGCTTTTGTTACTGAGTTGCATAAGTTCTCTCTTAGTTCATTTTTTATTGATATAACAAAATACCATAGGCTGGGTAATTTATAAAGAAAAGAAATTTATCTCTACAGTTCTGGAAGCTGGAAAGTCCAAGATCATGGTGTTTGCATTTGGTGAGGTCCTTCTTGCTGTGTTATCACACGGGGAAGGGACAGAAGGGACACCAGAACATGAGACAGAGACAGAAATGGGCTGATTGCATCCTTTTTAGCAGAAACTCACTCCTGCCATAACTAACCTACTCCTGAGATAAGGACATTAATCCAGTCATGAGGGGAGAACCCTCACAGCCTAATCACTTCTTAAAAGCCCCACATCGTGACACCACCACATGGCAGCCAAGTTCCTGACATGCAAACTTTTGGGGGACATATTCAAACCATAGGAAATTCCTTATATATTTTGGATAATCACTCTTTATCAAGTGTGTGGTTTGCCCATGTTTTCTCCCAACCTATAGGTTGCCTTTTCATTTTTCTAACTCTTTCATTTGTTCTGTGCAAGAACTTTTTAGTTTTATGTAATCCCACTTACTTATATTTGCTTTTGTTTTCTGTGCTTTTGGTGTCATAGCCAAAATGTCATTGCCAAGACCAAGCTGAAAGCATTCTTTCTGGTTTTCTTCTAGGAGTTTTATGGTTTCAGGTCTTAAGTTTAAGTCTCTAAATTGATTTTTGTGTACGGTATAAGAGTCCCATTTCATTCTTTTTCATGTGGAAATCCAGCTTTTTAAACACAGTTTATTGAAGAGATTGTCCTCTTTCATTGTATATTCTTGGTTCCCTTCTCAAAAGTTTGACCCTGTGTGTGTGGGTTTATATCTGGGCTTTCCATTCTGTTCTATTGGTCTGTGTCTCTGTTTGGGTTTTTTTTTTTTTTTTTTTTTTTTGCTAATATCATACAGTTTTGAATATTATAGCTTTTTAATACAATTTGAAATCAGGAAGTTAATTTTTCTAACTTTTTTTTTCCTGAAGATTTTTTGGCTGTTTGGGGTTTTTTATTATTCTATATACCTTTTAGGATTTTTTTTTTTTTTTTGTGAAAGATAGATTTGGAAATTTGATAGGGATTGCAATGAATCTATAGTTCATTTTTGGTAGTGTGGACTTTTTAACAATATTAATTCTTCCAGTCCTTGAGCATGAGATACCTTTCTCTTCATTTGTATCTTCTTCAATTTCTTTCATCAATGTTTTATAGTTTTTAGTATACAAATGTTTTATTTCCTTGGTTAAATTTATTTCTCAATATTTTATTCTTTATGATGCTATTGTAAATGGTATTGTTTTCTTGATTTCCTTTTTGGATATTTTGTTGTTGGTGTATAGAAATACTACTGATTTTTGAATATTGATTTTGTGTCCTAAAACTTTACTAAATTTGGCTATTACTTAATAATTTTTTATGGAGTCTTTAGGGTTTTCTACATATAGAATCATGTCATCTGAAAACAAAGATAATTTTACTTCTTCCTCTCTGATTAGCCTGCATTTTATTTCTTATTCATGTCTAATTGCTCTGGCTAGGACTTTAAGTACTACATTAAATATAGTGCAAGCATGGGCACTTGCCTTGTACCAGATCTTAGAGGAAAAGTTTTCAGTTTTTCCCTCATTGATTATGGTTTTAGCTATGAGCTTTTATGAATGACCTTTACTGTATTAAAATAAGTTCCTTTGATACCTATTTGTTTAGAGTTCTTGTCATCAATGGATATTGAATTTTGTCATTGTCAAATGCTTTCTCCCCATTTCTGTCTTTTGATAGAAAAATTTAATTCATTTCTATTTAACATAGTAATAGGTAAGGATTTACTACTACCATTTTTTAAATTGCTTTCTGACTGTTTGTAGTTTCTTCATTTCATTCTTTCTCTCTTGTTCTCTTCCTTTGTAATTTGATTTTTCTTTTTCAGTAATGGTATGCTTTGATTTCTTTCTCTTTATCTAATATAGGTTTTTGCTTGGTGGTTGCCGTGAGTTTTACGTAACTGTCTTATAGTTGTAATAGTCTATTTTAAGTTGATAACAACTTAACTTTGATCGCATACAAAAATCCTACATTTTAACATCTCCTTCCACCACATTTTATGTTATTGATGTCACGATTTACTTCTTTTATTTATTATGTTCCCATTACCAAATTATTTTAGTTCTAGTTATTTTCAATACTTTTGTCTTTTTACTTTAATACTAAAGGTAAAGGTAATTTGTGCACTATCATTACAGTATTAGAGTATTCTGAATTTTAATATATTTTTACATTTAAAGTGAGTTTTATACTATGAAATGCATTCATGTTGTTAGTTAGCACCGTTTTTGTTTTGACTTGGAGAACTCCTGTAGCAATTCTTGTAAGGCAGTTCTAACGGTGATGAACTTCCACACCTTATTTGTCTAGGAGAGTTTCATTATAAATTTAGCAAGATAGACTGCATGCTTGGCCATAAAACAGATCTTCATAAATTTAAAAGGCTTGAAAACATACAGACTATGGGTTTTTACCACAATAAAATAAAATTAAAAATCTACAACAACACAATATCTAGGAAAATTCAAATATCTGGGAATTAGACAACATATTTTTAAACAATTCATAAGTCCAAGATGAAATAAAAAGTGATTTTTGTTATTTCAGGATATTATGGGGGTACAAACATTTTGGTTACAAGTTATGACTTTGCCTCACCCAAACCAGGGTTACAGGTATGCCCTTAAAATGCTCAACATCTCTAATCATTAAGAAAATGCAAATTAAAAAGTGATATTAAAAGATTTTTTTAAGTGAATGGCAAAAAAGCGACAACAACAAAATTCACTGAATATAGGCAAAGAAAGCAGTTCATAGAGGAAAACTTTAAATACTAGCTTTAATGCTTTTGAAGCCAGTGACCTAAGGATCTACATTAGGAAGCTAGTGAAAGAAAAGCAAAATGAACCCAAATAAGTGGAAGGAAGGAAATAATAAATATAAGAATAGAACTCAATTTTTAAAAAGCACATGGACAATAGAGAAAGTTAAGAAACCTAAGAGTGAATTCTTTGAAAAGATCAACAAAATTACACACTCCTCAAAACACTGACCAAACAATAAAGAAAGAGAACACAAATCAATAACATCATAAATAAAAAACAAGGTTATCACAACAGAGAGAATGGGTGCAGTATAATTATTAAAATAGTTCTGACTTCAAGAGCATGATATTTTTAAGTATGATGCAC
>CAUYRT010011751.1:0-24308 GCA_963574885.1 Lepilemur ruficaudatus
GGGGCTGCACTGAGGTGGCTGTGAGCCTAGTGAGGCCTCAGTCTCTACATGCCCCCCCACCCCTCTGCCCGGTAGCATTGCTTGAGTGTCCCCAGGACATGCAGCTCGCTTCCCCTAGAGCCAGGCTTGGCAGACTTGCTCTAAAAGGCCAGCTAGCAAACATTTTTAGCGCGTGGACCCATATGATCTTGAGGCAACTACTCAGCTTTGCTGCTGTGCGGCAAAAGCAGCCGTAGGTATCACGTAGATGAGCATGGTTGTGTTCCAATAAAACTTTATTTTTGAATACTGAAATTTGAATTCCATATCATTTCCATGTTGTCACAAAATATTCTTATTTTGAATGTTTTTCAACCATTTACAAATCTGAAAGGCATTCTTAGCTCACAGGCCTTACAAAATCAGCAGGCCAGATTTGACCCGGAGTTCGCCAGCCCTGTCCCAGGGTAAACAATCCGGGTCCAGAGCAGAAGCCGCAGCACCCTCTCTGACCCAAGCTCCGAAGTCACACTCCGAGGTTTCCACTGTCTCCTCCAGGCTACGTGATGGGGAAGGGGGTTATGTGGAGCTGTGAGGACCACTGGGTGTCTTGGCGCCTGGCTGACCCCCCCCCCACGGTGTCCCTCCCAGGTGACGGCCTTGGTCTTTATTTTGAAAGGTGCGGCTGCTGTATTCTTACCAGCCCATTATAAGAAAAGTCTTCCTTTAGAGTCAAAATGTAATGGAGTGTGAGGACTAATGCCCAGTGCATCTGCACAAAGGTGTACGGTGCCAGAGTAGAGGCCAGTGCTAGAATCAGCGGCGCTTCAGCAAGCTGAGAAACAGCCCGTGAAAGCAGGCATGGGTTTTTGCTCCTGTGGGTTGGGGCTGGTCAGGAGAGGTGTTGCCTCCGTGCTTTCTCTTTGACTCAGATAAATGTTTGTCTGTGAGAAACGTGGGACTCTTAAAGTTGATCCACCTCCAGGTGACTGGGGTTTCAATATTAATTTAAGAGGCCTGGGAAGCTGCCCACCTACCATGGGAAAGGCAGTGCACTTCCTATTCCCAGCATAGAGTGACAAGGAAATTCACACGAAGAGGGAGGCATTTCTGCCTTGCCGTCCACAACCCCCTGGGCAGATTTTTCTCCCTTCTAAGAGAAGAACAAAATGAAGGGAGACAAGTTGGTCTCATAGGGAGTGTCTGTGTTGTCCTTCTGAATCGACTGATGAGCTTACGTGAGGAAGAAGAGCTCTGGGGGAGGAGTTCTTTTGTTATAAGAAGTGAAAGAATGGATCTGTTTATCCCAGAGGAGCAGAGAGTCAGCTGAGCCCTTGTGAGTGTCCTGGCACCTCTCTGCTGGATGTCAGGTGGGACAGTGCACTGGAGCTGTGTGACCTGAGGCCTGAACAGGCACTCTAGGTGCAGTGGCTGCTGGTGGACTTCGCCTCAGCCTCAGGAAGTAGGCAAAGCCACCCTCAATGTGACAGAGTGAAAGACTCCACAGCCCAGGCCACAGGGTGTTAGGTCTCTGGGTCTCAACACCGTGACTCAGTTTAAACTAATTGAGCGTGTGTCACGAGATCAGATTAGAGTTGTGGTTTCCTGCTGGGTCCATGTTTGAAATTCATGACAAAGCCCATCTTCAACCCCCTTTTGTGCTCAAATCTTGGTACTTAATGCCACCAATGCTGTTGGGCTGCTCTGGGGTGTGCCAACTGCTCGGGTCATAAAGATGAGACAGGTGTCATCTGAACTTTCGTGACCGTGGTGACCTAAAAGGCCCTGGCTCTAATGCCATGGGTAAGGGCCAGGGCGGAGGTGTGAACTCGGCCATAAAAACTCGGGGGAAGAAGCCATTTGTTATGCCGGTGACATTTCCACAACTCCACTTGTCAAAACTGTTGCCAGGGAAGTCTTCAGTGTGCAGGATTTGGGAAGGAATTTGAACTTTTTAGCCCCGGGTCATCAACTCATAGATGAATCTGAAACAAACTCAATCGAGTCGGATTGTTTTTGCAAGTTTCAAACATGGTTTTTCCCTGTTGCTGGGAATCCCGGGCTGGTTTTGCGGGAATCAAGTGGTTGAACAGGATCCAAAAGGGCAGGAAAGGCCGCTCGCTCGCACCCTGTGAGCCCTGGGGTGAGCTTTGCCACAGCGCACAAGCCACGCCGTGCCAAGGCCGCTCCTGGCTGAGCAGTGGTTCCTGAGACAGCCCTGGCAGTGCAGGGCCGCCGGGAGGGAGGCACACACCGCGTGCCCTGGAGTCCCATCTCTCTGTCGTGAGAGGTGACCCTGGGCTGTGCTGTGCTGACGCCCGACAGCATGTGGGGGTGCTCCTGTGCACCTGGGCTCGTGACATCCCACGCTGATCACAGCCTGTCTGGTTCACATGTCGGGGCTAGAGGGGTGGGAATGCAGAGGCACCTCAGTGTGCTCACGCTCCCAGGGCTGGGTGTGCGACCCCCGAACAGAGAGCCTTCCGCGAAGGACAGCTCTGGACTCACCAGAGCTGACCCATGGTAAAAAATGTACTTTTGAAAAGAAGAGTTTTATCAGCTCATAAATCCTTCTAGAGTCTACTGGAGACTTTTTGTGTGGAAGTAGTGTAAACAAGGTTTCGAATCCCACAGAGTAGAAAAGACTTCCTTTTATGGGCAGCACTGGAAGGGCTGCGACTCTGGAATGGTTTACAAGAGGCATCACATGGCTTGTTTGTGCTGATGTCACCGCATCACTGCCCTGCCGGTGGCACCTCCTCAGCCCCCGGCCACAGGGCACAGAGCCAGACACATCTCATGTTCCCGGCCCCAGCTGCACGTCTGTTCAGGGGTAGGTCAGTCAGCCGGAGAGGAAGTTGCAGCCCAGCCCCAGAGATGCATGTCACGTATTTATGGCCCACTTGAATGTTTGTTCCTGGTCCTTTTTCTTAGGAGTGATGGGGGTATGGGAAGGCAGGCTTGTTTACCACCTGACCAGAGGGGGACACAACAAACTAGCTGCCAGTTCATTGTGCAAGTCAAACCCCTAGGACATCTGTGACCGTCCAGTGGACAGTTGGAAGAGGGAAGGTCTCCTGGTGGGATCGTGGTTACTCTTGTTTAGGTTAAGAGAAAATTCCTTTTCCCAAGGTGACCATCCGGATGCAGCTGTGCCGTGTGACAGAGAACTCCATCAGCCCCACCTTCACTGCCTTATGACCTGGGACAAAGGATTTAATCTCTTGGTGCCTCAGTTTCCTTATCTGTAAAAGGGGATATATTACACAAATGGCACCTGCTTCACAGACTTGCAGATGGAGGTAGCTCACACGCATGCCACCCTCTCTGCCTGGCGTCCAGCCGTACCACCTGGAGCAGTCACTGGACGTCAGCCGTGTGATTAGGGCCATGGCCTCCCTGCAGGTGGTTTAGTTGAGAGGGGATGAAATCTAGTCAGCAGTTGATTTCGTCCAGTTCTTTCTCCACCAGAGCAGGGGTCAGCAAACTTTCTGTAAAGGGCTGCACAGTGAATATTTTAAGCTTGCAGGCCGAACAGTGTCTGTTCTACCTACTTACTCAACTGGCTGCTGTAGCTGGGACGCAGCCGCAGACAGTATGTAAACGTGGGGCCCTGGCTCTGTCCCCATAAAACTCAATTTGCAAAAAACGGCAGCAAGCTGGGTATGGCCCTGCTGTAACGCGCTGACCCCTCATCTAGAAACACTGAATTCTGAATGGATCTCCGTCTCACCCAGGCCTGCCTCCCTCTCAAGGTCGCATACTCACCACCTGACCTGACCTACCTGATGTCCTCTAAGGAAGCTACCCGGTCAGCAGAGAGCCTTTCTCTCCATAGGCCAGCTTCCCTGCATGATAGACTTCTGTCCCATTGGGAGAGCTCCCTTGGAATCTCCCCGGGGGCTACGCATGCACAGGTGGTCTGTTGGTCAAATGATGGGCCCGAGAGAAAGCTGGATGCCAGTTTGGGGTACTTTGAGCTTCCTGGATACGGGAAATTCCATTTGGCCACTTTTATTGAGAAGCATCTCTGTAGCCAGAATTTTAAAACAACAGAGTAGAATTTTCTGGTGACAACAGAGGTAGAAAGGAAGGCACTTGGATTTCCCGTTCACTGAGAGAAGGCCACTGGTCCATGCCTCCTTGGAACCATGGCTGCCCTGCACC
Source organism: Lepilemur ruficaudatus (assembly GCA_963574885.1). Classification (NCBI taxonomy): domain Eukaryota; kingdom Metazoa; phylum Chordata; class Mammalia; order Primates; family Lepilemuridae; genus Lepilemur; species Lepilemur ruficaudatus. The sequence continues at coordinate 4,147 of CAUYRT010011751.1, forward strand.
GTGGCTGTGGCCAGCTGGTACCTTTCCTTTTGCTCCACGGGTCTGTCTAGCTGGATCTCTGCTCTGGATGCTCATCAAAGCCCAGGCCTTTTCTGGCTGCGCCAGCAGCAGTGTCCTCCTGCTCTCCTGAGGGGCTAGTCCATGGCCAGAGATTGGCCCAGGTGACTCTAGGTTTGCAGTCCAGGTGTCATCGCCATGGCCCCGCTGGTGTGACTTGAGGCACAGCCCGGGCTGCACACTCTGCCCCCTGCCTGGCCCTTGCTTGTGGAGGGGACTCTTGCCCGGGCTTCTCCCTCACTAATTTGTTGGGCTCTGGCCCCAGGTCCACACAGGGGTTCTCATTGGGTCCAGCACAGCCAGGATCACGGACCGGATCATGGCCTTTGCAGGGCACACCGCAAGCAGATGCGAGGTTGAGACAGCAAACTGGGAATGTGTGACCCCTCTTACAGCCCTGCACCTCATGCTGCCTCCTTCCTTGGGCCCTCAGCCGGGGGTGCCCCTGCACCACGAGGAAGCTCAGAAATAGCATAGGTGGGACTCAGAGATCGCTCTCAGGGAAGCTGTGCTCACTCATCAGCCTTACTGGTGAGAAGCTGGAGGTTTCCCGCATTCTAATTCTGGAACTGATGTTCATCAGTGGCTGCAAGAGATGCTTCAGATAGAAAGCTGGTTATTTTTATTTCCTAGCATTGTCACCATAAATAATGCCTGTTAGGACAGACCCTGTGTGAAGCTAGATTTGTCCTTCTCAGGAAATGAGAGTTTGGGTTTTGTACCCTGGTGGGTCCTGAGTTTGGGGCTAAGTGACCGGAGCAGTTGAGAGATGAGGCGGGAGAAGCCGAAGGCCACTTCGGTTGTGCAGACAGAGGGGCCGAGGCTTGGAGGAGCAACAGGGTTCTTTTCCGCGCATGCGGGCGAGGAGACCACAGCGCCTTGCGGTCAGGGCCCACCTTCTGTCTGTCTGCACTGCAGGTTCGAGCTGATGCGCATGTGCTGGCAGTACAACCCCAAGATGAGGCCGTCCTTCCTGGAGATCATCCGCAGCGTCAAGGACGAGATGGAGCCCGGCTTTCAGGAGGTCTCCTTCTACTACAGCGAGGAGAACAAGCCGCCGGAACCGGAGGAGCTGGACCTGGAGCCGGAGAACATGGAGAGCGTCCCCCTGGACCCCTCGGCCTCCTCGTCCTCCCTGCCGCTGCCCGACAGACACTCAGGACACAAGGCCGAGAACGGCCCGGGCCCTGGAGTGCTGGTCCTGCGCGCCAGCTTCGACGAGAGACAGCCTTACGCGCACATGAACGGGGGCCGCAAGAACGAGAGGGCGCTGCCGCTGCCCCAGTCCTCGACCTGCTGATGCCTGATCCCGACCCCGCGCAAACCGTAACGCGTGTGGCCCCGGCGGCGGGGAGGGGGGAGAGAGGAAGTTTAACAATCTATCCGTGAGCCTCCTGTACCTCAGTGGATCTTCAGAACTGCCATTGCTGCCCACGGGAGACAGCTTCTCTGCAGTAAACACATTTGGGATGTTCCTTTTTTCAATATGCAAGCAGCTTTTTATTTCCCAACCCAAACCCTTAACTGACACGGGCCTTTAAGAACCTTAATGACAACACTTAATAGCAACAGAACACTTGAGAATCCGGTCTCCTAACTCTCTTCCTGTCCCTCCTTCTTGCTCTCCTCCCTCTCTCTGTCTGTCTCTCTCTCTCTCACACACACACACACACACACCCCTTCCTCTTTCTTTCTGCTTCATAATGGAAAAATATTTGCCGCCAGCCTGGCCGGGAAGCCCTTTTTATCAGATTGAGGAAATGGCTGTCCCTGTGGCCCCTCGTGACAACTGCACACACCTGCCTGACACCGTAGGTCTTTATAAAAAACACATTGAGATGGAAGTTTTTAATGGTATCTTTAACCTTTTTAGAGACATACGAAATTTAAAAAGGGCCATCGTTCATCCAAGGTTGTTATTACCATTTTAATGCTGCCAAATTTTGCCAAAATCCTGAACTTTCTCCCTCACGATCCCTGCACTGATTTTCTTATGTCCAGAGGCACGGGGTGAGCATGGCATCTCGTCACTCCGTGGCAGAGGCGCGTTGGTGATGCGCTCCATCTGACTGTCCCCCGTGTTCTCTACGAGTCCACATGCACACAGGTCTCATTGCTTTCGACTAGGTAATGATTGTGGGGAACTGGGACACAATGGGACTGTCTCTCAGTGAAGATGGGGAGGAGCTGAACCCCGGCTTCCCTGCCCCACCCCCCAGCCCCCAAGAATTCTGGAGGAAACGGGCCCCGCAGGCGCCTGGGAGACAGGCTCTGCATCCAGGCGATATGAACGCCTGCTCTCCAGCCCAGCCCCAGCCCCCAGCCCGGCCCCCAGGACACAGAAGGGAAGGGGTTTCCAGGGACTCAGCCCAACCGTTATTGCAGGTTTGCAAGGAAAGAAATCCAAACACCACCACAACAGTGAGAAGAAAAGCAGTACATGGATTCAAGCATTCTAAGCTTTGTTGACATTTCCTCTGTTCCTAGGACTTCTTCATGGCTCTTACAGTTCTATGTTAGACCATGAAACGTTTGCATACACATCGTCTTTAATGTCACTTTTATAACTTTTTTACGGTTCAGATATTCATCTATACGTCTGTACAGAAAAAAAAAAGCTGCTATTTTTTGTTCTTTATCTTTGTGGATTTAATCTATGAAAACCTTCAGGTCTACCCTCTTCCCTTCTGCTCACTCCAAGAAACTTCTTATGCTTTGTACTAGAGCGCGTGACTCTCTTCCTCTTCTCCCGGTCATCGATACTTCTGCGACATGATTTGCCATGAACTGTTTGATGCCTTTTTATAAATACATCCCCCCTCCCGACTCCCCCCTGCCCCATTAGTTGTTTTCTAGCCCGTAGGCTCTGTGGGCACGAGGCTGGTGAGGGACCGAGGCGGAAAGGGGTCCGGGGCCGCGGCCCCGCTCCGCGGCCGCCCTCACGTGGCATTGGAGTCTGTCACAGTGCAAGACATGATACAAACTCAGGTCAGAAAAAAAAGGTTAAATATTTCGCACGTCCTCGTTCAGTGTTTATATTCACCGTTGTTGAGAAGCCTCACCTTCTCTTTCCCTCGCCTTTGTTTTGGTTGTGACACACATATATATATTTTTTTAATTCTTGGGTACAACAGCAGTTTTAACTGCAGACACTAGGCATTTGGATGACTATTTTTTTTAATGGATATTTAATCCTTCCATCCCACGAGAAACAGCTGCTGAGTCCAAGGGTGCAGCAGAGCGGGCTCCAGCGGGTCCGCCGTGGCCGTCCGCCGCCACCCTCCCCAGACCGACCCGTGCATCTGTGGAAGCAGGACATCCCAAGGGGCCGCCTCGGCTCCGCAGGGAGTGGGGCCAGGTCCCAGCCAGCCCGCAGTGGCATCCTCAGGGCTGTGCACCAGCCGGCGCCAGGTCTGCCGGCCAGAGCACCAGGTCGGGGTAGCGCCGCCGCCGCTGTGGTGGCCCAGGGGCCCCTTTGCCCCTCCCAGGGGACCAGAGCTCCGGCGCTGGCCCCGCTTTCCCTCGGCCAGGAGCCCAAGTCCTCCGGCCCAGGGGTCTTGTTTTGTTTAGTTTTTAGCACTTCTCACCAGAGTGATGACAGCACAAGAGTTGCTTCTGGGACGGAAATGTTTAAATTATGAGTAAGAACAAAGCTAAAATACGGTGATTGCTAGTTGTGACTGGAGATTCAACACAAAAGAGAAAGTTTGTAGTGCTTTTTGCTTGTCAGCAGTTTCGGTCTCACCGCTTCCACCGTGTCCTTTATGGGACACGCTAGCCTGTCCCATAGCGTTTTCCCTTTAAAAAAAAAATAAGAAAAAAGTTAAGAAGGTATTATATGTAGGAGTTTTCTTTTAATTTATTTTGTGATACCAGTTTCAATCACTGTAGAGACGCCCCATTATGAATTTAAATACTGAGGAAAGGGTTTGTGTGTGTGAAGACAGGACAGTTTTTGTTTTATGTTGGTTTTATTTTTTTTCAAACATTTATCTACCTCACTTTTATTTTTTATATGTGTATATAGCAAAAAGAATACATCTCACATTTCTTAGCACCTGACAATAGGCCGCTGATACTGGTAACCTCATCCACGCCACAGGCTACACACCCAGGTGACACGGGGAGAGGACAGGCTGCATTCCGGGGTCAAAGCAACGCTAACTCCCCCCTCCTCTCATTTCAGACAGCTTGCCTTTTTCTGAGATGTCTCCTTCTGTGTTGCTTTTGTTCTTTCTTTCTCCCGACTTGGTTTCCTCAGAGGTCGAGAGGGGCTAGGCTGAGAAGGGCACTGGAGCTCGCCTGAGCGGGCCACCCGGCTGCCCCTGGCTGGTTGTCTTTGGAACAGACTATTTTATGCAGATTGAATGACCAACAAATTTCGTCATTGAGAGGGTAGTGGTTCCCCAGGTTTTGAGGACGAAAACGTGCCCAGGGCGGCAGTGGGCTCTCTGCGGGAATCCTGCGTGTAACTGTGTGGCGTCTGTGGTTTGCGTCCCTCGGCTGCTCCCCTTGCAGCCCTGGACGAGGCCCGCGCTGAGGCCGGAACTTGCCCCTGCCACTGCTGTTTGTGCGGTTCAAAGGCACAGCTGCGTCAGCAATTCGAGAGCTTGGTCCCCCTGACCTCTGTGCCAGCTTGCAGAGGTCCCTGGCATCACAGCCGAGCCCAGGTGGCATGCACACAGGAGTGAGGTGCCCGTCCCCTCCAGGCTGCTCTCTCTCTCAACTTCGCCCTCCCCGCCCCCGGGGTGAACAGAGACCTACCAAACCTCCAGGCTGGACAGGCCAGTGGTCGGCACTGAGCCTCCCACCAGGGCTGTGCCCCCGTCCTGCTGCTCATGGGGTGGACGGCACTCTCCCCGCTTCCAGAAGCTGCTCTTACAGGCACTGGTGATTTTATCTGGAAACGCGGTGGGTGGTTTTCCCCAAGTGTGACTGGCTCCTTCCCAGTTGCAGTACTGAGTTAAGATCAGGAGCCTTTTCCCTCCTGCGAGAACACTACCCTTCTCTCCCGAGTCCCCGGGGATCTTAAGGTCTTTGACAAACATCGTTTGATCAGGGTTTTCTTCTTCCACACTGTAAGTGACCCCTTGGAATAGTGGCCTCTCCTCTCTTTTGCACATCTACCGGTTTCCGCAACTGGATTTCTACAGATCATTCAGCTGGTTATAAGGGTTTTGTTTAAACTGTCCAAGTTGTTGGTGTCATTTTGTTTTTGTTTTATGTAGGTGGTTTTTCTTTAAGTAGAAAGAAAACACCAACAGTGTAGTGCCCATCATAACAGATGCTTCAGAAACACTTCAATAAAAGAGAACATTTTGCTTGTGTGATGGTGCAGTCATTTTAGTGGACCAACCCACCCACCTTGACTCTACCAAGGCATCATCTGTCCACAGTTCTAGCCTAATTTCATGCTGATTTCCCACCTCTTCTTGATTTTTCTCTTTTGTGTGTTCCAAATAATCTTACCAAGCTAAGTTGTGGCATTTTCCATGCAACCTCCTCCTGACAGCAGCTCACACTGCTTGAAGTAACATGAACCACTGAGGCACATCGTGGAATTGATGTGAGCATTAAGACATTCTCCCACACAGCCCTTCCCCTGAGGCAGGAGCTGGTGCAGTCTGGAGACGACGTTGAACTTGAGCTGTGTGAGACCCGGACCACCCCAGGTCTCCTCCATGGGATGTCGTGACTTTGACACGCAGTGGGAATGAGGTTCGTCCTTGGAAGACAGAAGACCGTGTTCGCGGCCAACGCTGGCCTCTCCTTCCAGCCTATTTCTTACGGCCGGGAACAACGTTTCAACGGTAGGAAAAGTGGGCTCCGTAAAGTAGAAGAGTGGTCACTGTGGAACTACCAGATGGCAGAATGCTCGGTATGAAGGGGCGTGTTTTGTTTGGCTGGGATGACAGATGTGTGAGCCAAGCACGATGCCAGATTCTAGGCCAGTTTGTTCCACTGAAGCTTCTTCCTCAGCAGCCGCCTCTGTTGGAGGGTGGCCGTGTGCAGGCGGCTGCTGTGGCAAAGTCACACTGGGCTCAGGTGGGTGAGAAGGCGACAATGCTCATGCAAGGTCCTCAGCTGTCACTGTTGGGTCCTCCCAGGGTGGCCAGATGCTGTTGATGGCCACTCCCTTCCAAAACATAGGCCCCTCTGGTTGATAGCAGCCCACCATGGTATGACTTGGCCCATTCCAGCAGTCCCGGTAACGCACTGAAGGTTCGGGGTTTGTTCTTTGTCAATGTTACTTTATGTTGTCAGCTGTCTTTTCATTTCCTGGGCTAAGCGGCGTCGGGAGACGTGGACCAGAGATCCACTCCTTAAGAACCAGTGATGAAAGTCAAACTTTCTTTCTCCACTCTGAAGTAGTTGGTCGTACAAATGAGAACTTCAAGAGAGGATGTTACTTAGATTGAACCTCTGTTGCCAGAGATGCTGAAGATACAGACCTCGTACAGGCCAGAGGGTTGGATTTTTGGCCTCCAGCTTACACGCTGGTCGGGCATCTGGAGAAATGAGCACGCCTGGATGGTGGAATGACCAGGCGGTAGGAAACCATTGTCACGGGGATCCCGACGTGAAGAGGAGGATTGCGAGCAGGAGGGTGCAGGGCTTAGAAGAAGCATGGGCAATGTTTTGAACTTGATGGTTTCTGAAGGTGTCAGACCACGTCAAGGCTCGACGGTCGTCCATGGGCATTTGGTTTCAACAAATAAACCCAACATCCTGCTCTGGAAACTTACCGCAGATTTAAGTCAATTGTTCAAGAACACAAACTACATCGCACTCATCAGTTGTCAGTTCTGGGGCATGACTTTAGGGTTTTATTTTATTTCATTTTTACAAGAACATAATGATCACTCATTTGTACGTCCATGTTTGTGTGTCCGCATCTTTCTGGTAAACATTGTTTTAATTAGTCACTCATTAGCGTTTCAATAGGGCTCTCAAGTCCAGTAGATTACGGGTAGTCAGTTGACGAAGATCTGGTTTACAAGAACTAATTAAATGTTTCATTGCGTTTTTGTAAGAACATAGAATAATTTTATAAAATGTTTGTAGTTTATAATTGCTGAAAATAATTTAAAGACACTTTTTTTCTCTGTGTGTGCAAATGTGTGTTTGTGACTCATTTTTTTAGGACACCTGTTTACTAGCTAGCTTTACAATATGCCAAAAAAAGATTTTACCCTGACCCAAGCCGTGGTTCACCCTCTTCCCCCCCCATGCTTTGTGCCCTAGTTTATAACAAAGGAATGATGATTTAAAAAGTAGTTCTGTATCTTCAGTATCTTGGTCTTCCAGAACCCTCTGGTTGGGAAGGGGATCATCTGTTACTCGTCATTTCCCTTTGGAGCGTAGCGACTCTAACAGATGGCAAGAACCTCATTGGCCGTGGAAACAGCAGAGGTGTTGCAGCCCAGCAGTGCACGGCACTGTCAGCATCTGGTTTGGTTGGTCTGGTTGTCGTCATTGTCATGCAATGCCATAGAGATGGGAAGACCTGACTGCACAGATGATGGTTTTCAGAATGATCACAGCATACAGATTGATCACACAAAAGATGACAGTCTGGGGCACACAGGCCATTTGCTTCCATGACTCACGTCATGATTAATGCTTTGTTCTAACAAGGGAGAGAACCTATTTATTTTTATTTAAGGCAGAACACCGAAGATACATTTTGCCAATACAGAATAGATTCCTTTTTAAAACAAAAAAACTGCAACACAAAAAGTTAATTTTTTAAAAGTTTGACTCCATGTCCTCTAACACCCGATGGATTATTGGCCATGTCAACCCAAGTCCACAATGTCCCCATCATTGGAAACATCTGGAATTTTTGCACTATGTAGGAGAAAGGTCCAGAAACAATTTGGTTTTTGTTTTCAACTTGTCGTTCAGATGTTTGGCGTTGCACAGACACACGCACAGGTGGAAGAGATGCCTGGCAGAAACACCTGTCTGCTTTCTAAGCCAGTGAGGTTGGGTGAGAGGTTTGCCAGAGTTTGTCTACCTCTGGAATTTAAAAAAAAAAAGATCAAACCAGAAGGTGCGATGGAATGGATGCATCGCAAACAATGCATTTTCTGAGTTTTCTTGTTTAAAAAAAGTTTTTAAAAAAAAGTTTTAAAAAAGGTAATAACATGGCCAATTTGTTACATAAAATGACTTTCTGTGTATAAATTATTCCTAAAAAATCCTCTGTTTATATAAAAAAAATCAGTAGATGAAAAAAATTTCACAAATGTTTTTGTATATTCTGTTGTAAGAATTTATTCCTGTTATTGCGGTATACTCTGGATTCTTTACATTATGGGGGAAAAAAGAAACTTTGTCTATTTTGAATGGCTGAAGCTAAGGCGACTTTAGTTTCTCTTACTCTGCTTTTTTCTAGTAGTTAAGTACTACATGGTTTAAGTTAAATAAAAGAATTCTGTATGCATTTTTTGTCTCTGAGTTTGTTTCCTCCCTTTCTGGAAGCGTCACTACACTTCTGTGGCAGGGAAGCTGAGCTCTGTGTGGCCCGTGTGTTCACGCACGGCGCTTGCGGTGCTCTTGAAGGAGGCAGCGCCTTGCTTCCGACCGCTGAACCTTCTCGGCATGCAAATTGCTGGTGAAGACAAGAAGCTATTCTGTTTCTCTTAAATCAGCTGGAAGGAAATCTGAATACATAAAATACAGAAATCTGTACTTCATTTTTGACTGATTTGTAGATTTTTTTTCCTGCACCTTCCACTGACAAATGTCAGGCCAAGGCAGGTTTGGTCTGTGTGACTCCAGGGCAGAGGACTTAAATCCTTTGCATTTCCCATGTCCTTGTTGGTTACTTTCCAGCTGACGATTAGTGATCTCTGCTGCCCCCGGGGACACCACTATCCAGACATGGCTGTCTTTGTCAGGGGAAATGGTTATCGTAGGGAAAGGAAACAAGCTACAGACGTTCTAGAATCAGACCAAAGACGCAGAGACCTACAACATAAGGAGGACAAGCTGATCCTTTCCTTCGATCGTGGGAAACTGGACTTCAGTAACAAAATCAGCCCGTTCCATGGAGAGCTGAGTAGCAAGGCATGGGTTTAGATCAGCTAAACGCATAAGCCTTGGTGTCGCCCCAGGGGTTTTGCTCCCCATTGTCACCAAGTGCCTGGCACTCTGAGGACCTTCACTAGGTGACTGATGACTGAAGGTCTTATTTCTGAGGCTAGACTGCCCGGGTGGCCTACTCCTTTCCTGGGCAGCTGGATGCTGCGCTTCCCGGTTGCCGCGGTGCGCTCCGGACTTGGCCTGTGCGGCCGGAAGGAGCAGCAATTTCTTAGGACAAAGGTGCTGGGTCTTTAGGCTAGAACCTCTTGCCTCTGTGCCACTTCTTGAGACTCCAAACCTAGCAGGGCTGCTTCTGTATTTCCCCCACAGGTCTAGCTATGAGCCCAGACTCGGGTGTGTATTTTGTGTGGTGTTCTATTGTCACTGAAGGACGTCCACATCTATTCTCTCACTGGATGCTCCCAATCACCCTGCAAAGGAAGGATTTTAATTACTCTGTTTTATAGATGAGCAAACACGCAGACATGTCCGAGGGCCCCCAGCTATTAAATGACCAATCTAGGATTCGGCCTTGTATGCTGTGGTTTTCAAACTGACTCAGAACTGCCAGAACTAAGCAGGCCTCAGTGCATACAGACAGGGGTGCCAGGCCACCCGCACAGACCAGGATGTGAATGGGCCTCTGGGGCTCTCCCTGGAGAACTTCAGAGGCCACAGGGGGGAAATGTTGGGGAAGTTCATCAAGGGGAAGGTCTGGACCTCCTGTATGGATGATATCTGAAAGTTTTAAAAATGAGTGTGGCATGGTGCCAAGCGGTCTGAGATAACAGAACCTGGCCCTGGAGGCCCCCTGCTTGCCAGCGTCCCAGGACAGGAGTCAGGCTAAGGGGGTCAAGGACTCCGGGCAGCAGCTGTCTGCCCCTAAGTACAGAATGATCTGACATCCATATTAACAGCCATGCGGCCAGACCTGTGCACACCACCCAGCGCCATCAACCTACCTGCTGGCTTTGATCTGACACAGTGTGACTTTGATCTGTTTTATGCCAGATGATCCAGGTTTATTTGCAAAGTGGTTCCTATAAAATCTATTTCAAATGCACAGGTGTGCTGCTGGGTGAGCAGCAAAATGGCACTTTTTGTTACAGTGAATGAATTTGGGTACTAGGTGACTATTACTTTTTAAAAAGTGAAAACGGGTCATTGTGAGCACACCAACATAAGAAATTGCCCAGAGCTTAGCTACCTTAACTCAATTCCTTAAAAAAAAAGGCAATGTTATCAATGGGATGGGGCTCCCAACAGAAAGTTGCCCTGGAAAACACTGAACAAGAAGAACCTTGCTGGGAGCAGGTTGGCACAAGACCCAGTGCAGTGTCATAAAGGCAAAGCAAAAGATGAAACAGAAAGGAGAGTCTGTATTTTGAAAGTTGGGGATAATATTGACCACAGAGAGAGAAGCTGAGCCCAGCTATTAACCTTTGATTTAAGACCAAACACTCTTGGTAGGAATATACAGTGGTGTGGTTGTTATGGAAAACAGTATAGAGGCTCCTCAAAAAATTAAACATAGAATTATTTTGTCCAGCAATTCCCCTGTATACAAAAGAACTGGAATCAGGGACTCCAACAGGTATTTGCACACCAATGTTTGTAGCATCATTATTCACAATAGCCAAAAGGTGGAAGCAACCCAAGTGTCCACCTGCAGATGGATGGATAAACAAAATGTGGTCTATACATACAAGGGAATATTATTCAGCCTTAAAAAAAAAAGGATGAAATCCTGTCACGTGCTACAGCATAGATGAGCCTGGAGGACATCATGCTAAGTGAAATAAGCCAGACACAGAAGGACAAACACTAATATAAGACTCCACTTATATTAGGTACCTAGAGTCATCAAATTCATAGGGATGGAGGGTATCATGGTGGTTGCCAAGGGCTGGGGGCAGAAGGAATAGGTAGATATTGTTTAATGGGTACAGAGTTTCAATTTGGGATGATGAGAAAGTTCTGAAGATGGATAATGGTTATCGTTGCACAAAAATGTAAAGGTACTGAACGCCACCGAACTGGACACTTAAAAATTATTAAAATAAGTAAGTAGTAAAAGGGTAAAACAGAGAGAGAGAGAGAGAGACCTAACACTGGAGCCTCAGTGGCTCCAAAGCTGCCCACGGGACCTGAACGTGCAGCGTGGCGTCCAGGCACCAAGCGCTGGGGCCGAGGCAGAACAGGTCTGTGGTCCCAGCAAGCTGGGCAGGATCGCACAAACCCACTGTGTAGTCTTTTAGAAGAAAAGAGATTACTAGAATTTCATTTCATTGTCACGAAAGCCATAACTGAAGTTAGTTCATCCCTTGTGAAATGCCCGCCTTCCAGAGTGTTCTTTGTTCGGACAATAGGAGAATGCTTTGTGATTTCGTTGGGCTAATTCAGAATTTTTCTCCCTCCCCGTAAACTGTTTTATAAGCAATTTTGTAGGAAGCCTCTCAAAGCACAGTTGAATCTCCACGCAGGATTGAAGCGCTTGGTTTTCTCTGAAGGAGCCATGACCCAGTTGGTTGACTTTGGCCGGATTCACCGCGGCTGAGTTTTCTGAATCGGGCTTTGCGCTCGGGCTTTCTCACTCTGCTCCAGCATCTCCCGGATGATGACTTGCAAGGCCTTCCCCAGCAGGCTGGCCGGGAGCCGGCGCGACAGTGGAGGGACATGGATGAGTGCGGCGTGCCCATTTCCGTGATGCAGGGACAGGTAATAGGTGTAATCGCAGACGTATCTGCAACCGCAGAAAACGCCACATTACTTCTCGGCTCAGCGTCTCACCGTGGTGGGGTGTTAGCGGCAGTGGCCATGCAACGTCGCCAAGCACGGGGAGGGGGATGCCACCCGGGGAGACTGCGGTTTGGTTCTTCTGCCTCAGAAGGAACGCAGTGTGGGGTGAGTGGGGGTGGGCTTGGCTCTCTGCCTCCTGGGCTCACGACCAGCAAGTGGCCACTACGGGCAGGGACCAGCTTCTCAGCCAACTAGTCCAAAACACCTTTACCCCAGGGGATCCCTGTCTCACTCATGTCTTCATTGAGTCATTTATTTATTCATTCCTTGGAGAAAGGAGGAACTGCCGACTGGGGGTCAGCGTTCGGAGAAACAAAGGTCAATCAATCTTTATCGGGCGCTAAATCAGCCTCGTTAACTCACAACTTTGGTCCCTCAAAAAATCGAAATAAAAAGGCATTCGCTAAATGTTAGTGGCTCTCAAAATCTGCCTTCGCATCTCTTCTCCAGCTCCCCGAAGGCCCCATTCCGGGAAGGAGATCTCGGAAATGAGACCTCAAGCAGGACAGCAAAGTGGGGCAATCTGGGGTGGGTGGCACTGCCTGACCAAGTGGCCAGCCGGACGTACAGCATGGACTCTTGGAGGGAAGGGGGACACAGAAGACTGGTCCTTACACCTGTTCAGTGCCCTGACACCCGCAGAGTGTACCTGCCCGCGTCTCGGGAAAAGGCCACCTCAACATCTCCGATGGCAACGCCCCTGCAGACTGCCTTCATGCTGACCCCCGACGCGATCACTTCCGGGCCGCCCGGGAGGCACATGCCACCCTCGGGCCGGAAGCCCCGCACGTCGGCATCCCGGTAGCCTCGGTTCTTGCCGCACTGTTCCAGAAAGATTGCCTTGGCAGAGGCGTCCATGCCCACGTGGACGGTGAGCTGTGTGGACACACAGTAGCAGAGACATACCAGGAAATCAAGTCCCTGGTCACTAACCGTGCAAAAGGGCTACACCCTGGGACAGCCGGCTCCAGAGTGCAAAATATCCCAAACCCCAAATCCACCATGAATCTCTGCATGTCCCGCCTGTGTCTCCTAATTAATATAGTTGGAACGAAAAGAAGCCGGGGTTTTTAGCTGAATAGAAACCCATGTTGCACTTACATTTAAATACTTTTGTATTTCAAAATATTCTTACAGGGCAATGTATTCTCTCATTTTGGTGGGGGAATGGCAAGCTGGTATCTAAGACTACCAGAGCAGAAGCTTAGTGTTTTCATGGAATTGTTCAACTTCTTTTTAAGGCAACTCTAATAAAGGCTGATAGTAGCAGTCCAATAAAATCTTGGTAGAATTTGTCTGAGCCCATTATTTTTCCTCTCTGAAAAATAGCTGCTGAGTATTTTACCACAACATTTGGTGTATTGTCTTAATGGCTTAGTGGAGTATGTTTTATTAAACTCATCATCTGGTCTTTGTTTTTTTGTGTGTTTTTTTTCTTTCTTTATTTCTTTTTTTTTTTTTTTTTTTTTTTTGCAGGGGGTAGGTTGTACCAGTTGGGGATTTTTGGTTTTAAAAACAGCGCCTCATTTTGTCGCCCAGGCTGGAGTACAGTGGTATGATCATAGCTCACTATAACCTCAAACTCTTGGGCGAAGCGATTCTCCTACCTCAGCCCCTGGAGTAACTGGGCCTATAGGCGTGTGCCACCACACCTGGCAAATTTTTCTATTAATACTTTTTGTAGTGACAGGGTCTCACTATGTTGGCCAGGGTGGTCTCAAATCCCTGGGCTCAAGGAATCCTGCCTTGGCCTCCCAAAGTGCTGAGACTATAGGCATGAGCCACTGTACCAGTTCTTTATATAGTAATTATATATAGATACAATGGGCTGAGTGCTATGAAGATGGGCCCTTCCCTGGGTGGGCCACCCTCCCAACTGTCTCCCAGGCCCAGGAGGTCCTTGTCCCATATTCCACTCACAACCAACCTGCCCACATGGGCATCTGTGGGACCTAAGCCAAGGGCATCTCCCTTAGGTGGAAACTATTTTGAGTCCTGGCTGGAAATAATACTTCCATTTCTTTTCCTCCTCTTTTCTCTCCAGATTTTCTTTTAAGACCTGCTCTAAATTTTAAATTAAACTTTTAGAAACAGACCCACCCAGAACCGTACAAAAGGGACCTCACATTCCTGGTGGGACTTGGGCACAGGGTGCACTTCGGCCATCAACCCTAGAACCAGGGCCCGGGGGGTTCACACTCCCAGCTCCACCCCATTGCCAGCCTCTTGTCCCACTGCCCCTCCGGCCATCAGTACTTGCGGCTGGAGCTCTTCCCAGATTCTAGCGACCCTCCGCCTTGCCTCCCTGTAATCCACGGGCAGCTGCAGAGTCCGCAGCTCCAGCTCCACGTCACTCCCCAGGCCCAGCTGGGACAGCTCCTGCAGAGAGAAGCAGTGGGCTTGCCTCAGTGGAAGGGGGCAGGGAGGAGTCCCTGAAGACTCAACCCTTGGGGTCCACTCCCAGGGGTCTCCAGTGGGCCTGGACCCTGCCCTCCAGGAGCTCACACGGTGGCGAGGGGCCAAGAGAGCCGCAATTCCTGCCCCACGAGGCAAATGCTGTGCGCGGCTGCCCAGGCAAGGTGGGGCACCCTAGAGAGGCACGTCTGACCAGCCGTGTGTGCAGAGGGTACAGGTGAGTCCTGTGCGTGGAGGGGGGTGAGCCGCGTGAAGATGCCGGGGCTGGCACGCCAGGCAGAGGAAGCTAGAAAGCAGAGGGGAGCACAGGAGCCTGAGGCCTTTGGGGACTTTGCTGTGACATGGTGCTCTTGGCAGGGCTGAAGGCTTCTTCCATGTGTCCTGCCCACCTCAGGACAGGACGTCAAGCGCCCTGGGCTCTCATCTGAGCACAAACCGCCCATAGCATCCCCAGCGTCCCCCAGGTATTGTGACAAATAGCCCACCGCCACCACCAGTGGTGCGCCAGGGAACCTCACACAGGGGGAGAGGGGAGGGAGAGAGACCCCTTGGACGTGGTGAAGATCTTCCAGTCTTCAGTTGTCTTCCCTCTGTGTCCAAATGTCCCTTTAACAAAGACACCAGTCACATTAGATGACGTCCACCCCATGACCTCATTTTAACTTGATTACCTCTGTAAAGACCCTGTGTCCAGTGAAGGCCACAGGCACTGGGTGTTAGGATTTCCACATCTTTTGAGGGGGACAAAATTCAACCTGCCACCCCCTCTAAGGCCGTGCTTTCCAGAAGGCTGATGGCATTGCTCTTGCCAAAGCAGGAAGTGCTGGGAAGCCGTACCCTAGATCTCCTTGTCATTTATAGAGCCAGAGTGGGGTGGAGGGCATTTGACATTAGACGTGACACCTGTATCTCTTACTTATCTGAGAGACAAGGCCTAAGAGACTCAAGGTCCTGCTTCTGCTCATGCTGGGATTCCTCGGGCACGGTGACTGCCGCTGACGGCGGAATCCCCTGCTGGATTCCAGGAGAGCTCCTGGGCCGGGGCCGCCCTCCGCACACAGCCACACTAATGTTTCAGCCCAGAAAACGGCAAGAGGTACTTTCACTGGAACAGGCACAGACGTCACACAGAGCTGCCCATCTGATCAAGTCATTTTTTGCCACCCAGTAAGTGGAGAAACTCCTCCAAGATTTAGAGATCTTTGGGTATCAGCGTTGCAGAGAAGGGACCGGCGACCAGTGTAAACTTGAACTTGTTCATGTATCACCTTGGAATTATTCTCCAGTATCTTCCTAGTGTGTGTTCTCTTCCTAACTAGGATGTCACCCTCTTCTTCCTTCCCTCCACAGTTGTCCTGATGAAGGGAGCGGCTACACTAGGTGGATCCGCCCTGTCTCCAGAGATGGGGACTCACTGTCATCATGGACTCTGCTAAGGTATCGCCAGCCTCCTGGGGGGAGGTCATCGCTGCTGCCCATACTGTGTGGGTGGGTGGGTGGGGCATCCTGGGTCCCCTGGAACCCTTCAAGCACAGAGAGGAAAACTGTAGCCAACAGACATCACCATGGAGGACAGAGGGCACCATCTCCACAGCCATCCATTTGGAGGCAGGAGAACAACCGTACCTCCATGTACCTAGCCCAGGCTCTGGCCAAACTGCGTGTACGGTCCTGGGAAGTCTGTTGCCACCCTGAAGTCACCAGAATGAGTGGTTGGCTCTATTGGTTTTGGAGGGTACTGTGGATTGAACTGTGTCCCTCCAAAATGCATATGTTGAAGCCTTAACCCCCAATGGGATGATATTAGGAGATGGGTCCTCTGGGAGGTCCTTTGGTTAGGTGAGGTCATGAGGGTGGGGCCCCCATGATGGAATTAGTGCCGTTACAAGAAGAAGAGACGCCAGAGCCTTTCTTTCCATACCGTGTGAGGTCAGCAAGAAAGGCAGCTGTCTGCAAACCAGGCAGAGAGCCCTCACCAGGAACTGAATCAGCCAGAAGCTTGATCTCAGGCTTCCAGCCTCCAGAACTGTGAGGAATGAAGGTCTGTGTGGAAGCCGCTCGGTCTATGATACTGTGTTACAGCAGTCCAAGCTAAGACGGGACTTCCAGTGGGTAACGAGGTGAGGCCTGGTTGAGGTTCATCCGGCCAGGGCATCATTCAGCTTGAGAAGGCCACAGTCAGAATCGGACTTGGGATGTTGAGGAACTTTTCCCAACTTGAAATGGTGGAGGGAGTCTCCAGACACTGCCTCACGTGGAAACTCCTGCTCTTGCGATGCCTGTCTGTCTCTCTCTCTCTCTCACACACACACCCACACACTTACCTGGTGTCCTAGGCCACATGCACCATGTCCATGGCAGACAAAGGCAGTTTACAAAAAATAAGCCAGAGCTGGTGGTCAGCACCAGGCTAAGCCTGGACGGGGGCGGAGTGCAGGCCAGAGGGGCACACGCAGGGCCAGACCCCAGCTACAGTACCGAGGGAAAGGCACGGGCTTTGGGTCAGAAAAACCTGGCTCTGTCCCCTCTCACTGAGTAAACTGGGCATGTTATTTAACTTTGGTGTACCTCAATGTTCTCATCCATGAAATGGGAATAATTAAAAACCAGAGGGGTTTTTATGAAGATTAGATGAGATGACTCACTCAGCACGTGCCTGGCACACAGTTGGGGCTTTATAGGAGGGACTGGTGTTGATAATGAGCCCATATTAATCTGAGAAAGTCATGCACTGAAAGTGACATTTATTAGAATCTGATGCACCTGGGGCTCATCTGAGGAGCGAGAATGTTCCACACAAGCAGACTGCAGGCCGCTGGCTGTTGCCACCACTTCTGCCGGGAAAGACTGGTTGTTTTAGCAGAGGGAGGGCTGGTTCTTGCAGGCCTAGAGAGAGGCAGGGGTTTGTGTTTTGCGAACTGGCACACTTTCTCAGCTAGAATTGTGCGTTTTTTTGTGCTAAAGGGACAGGAACAAAGCCTGGCATAGCCACCCTCCCCAGAATGAAATCCGGCGAACTGCTTTAGCCCGAGGAACGGCCAGACTCACCGAGGCGCCGAGCGTCTTGTGCCGGGTCCATACCCCTCGATAAAGCCTGGACCTCACCAGTGGCAAAGTCCTGCCGCCTCTTTCTCTCTCCCACTTCTTCTGGCCCCCACGTTGTCCAAAATTTGGTCGCCAGGAACACATGGCAGTTTAACAAACAGAACGGAAGGGAGGAAAATGACGCCAGTTGCTCTCTGAATTTGTTCAGATCCACCAAGGCCGTGGTGCCAGTTGGTGTTGAAAAACAGTTGCCGTTTTCTGAGATCTGATTCTTCCCTTATCAAGCATGAGTTCGGGGCTACCACCAGGATGCATGAATGTCTTCCTTTATTTAGTTGTTCCAGAAGATTCCCTGAGAGCTTGAAATCTGGCATCTGCTCAGGGCTTGGCGCATCCTGGAGGGTTGTGTTCTTGGAGGACACACACGGACTAGAAGCAGCAGAGACGGGCTGCAGAACAGAGGTGGAACCCACAGCCCGATTCTCCCCTTCACTGCTGTAGAGTTGGGCAACTGATTGAAATCTGCCGAGCCTCAGTTTCCTTCTCCATGAAACCTAGTGATAATAGGACCTCCCTCAGAGGGTCCGGTGAAAGATAGACAAGACCCTGCAGGGGGAGGGCTGCATGGAGGAGGGGGGCTCTTTGACCAGAGCTTGGAAGATTAGCGGGAATTTGCCGGGGGAAAGAACTTTCCACAGAGCAGGAACAGTGAGGCTTAGAGCTGTGTGCAAAGTTCGTCCGTCTGTCCTTCCTTCCTTCCTTCCTTCCTTCCTTCCTTCCTTCCTTCCTTCCTTCCTTCCTTCCTTCCTTCCCTTTTTTCCTTCCCCTTTTCCTCCCCTTTCTTTCCCTCCCTCCCATTTTCCCTCCCTTCTTTCTTTTGCTCATATTCCCATCAGTCTTGGGATGTGCCATGAGGCCCCTCCTGCCTGCAGTCTCTGCGCTGGGCTCTGGCAGGGGGTTTGGCGGGGGCAGGCGGGGTGACAACGAGAGAGGGAGAGAGAGAGAACGTGTTCCTCTTGACCTGCTGGGTTGGGAGGGACCCGCAAGCCATCAGGTGTCACTGAGACCCAGGCCTGGGCCCTGACACCGTCCAGGCTGGAGGCCCCCCATGAAGACAGAAGCTAAAGCCAGAGCCAGGTCACGGCGGGCAGAGGAAGGAGAGCGAAAGAGGCGAGAAGAGGCTGGCAGTGGAGGAGGGAAACAAGCACAGGAGCCATCGGAAGAGTATGATGCGGCCATTACAAACGATTTTATGAGGAATTTATTGACGTGGGAAAACCCCTGAGAAAGAATAAATTTAAAAAATCAGGATCTCAGATTGTTGCCTGCAGCTGTTGATGGAAATGGAGACATACCGGAATGGCCCTCCCTTGGGGGCGGAAGCCGGGCTCATTCTCATTTCTGTTCTCTCTGTAAGGTTTGGACAATGGACACGTATGTGCTACGTCTCTAGTTCTGCGAGGGTTTACAATAGCCCAGTACTCACACCAGCTGCCCTGGAGGCCCGGTGCCGTGTAAGCCACTGTGCCCGCCACCTCGCTGCAGCCTCCTGCTGGGTATGATGGTGTCTCCATTCCACAGATGAGGAGACCGAGGTGCACTTAAAAGAAGAGAGGAGTCCCAGAAAGTAGCCCCAAAGGAGATGCTACCACAGCAGTGGACGTCAACCATTTACAGCTGATCACAGCCCTCACAAGTGGTTTGGGAAACCTTGGGATGCTGGTTAAAGGTCACTCTCTTCCTGAGCAAGGCCAAGTCCCATTCTCCATATGTGATGCTGGTCCCAGCCCACTCCCAATATCCCTTAAGACATTCTTCCAGTCTTGCCTGAAAAACCCAGGAATGAAAGGCAGTGACACCATAATTCCCAATGCTTTACCTGGAGTGGTTGTCTCCAAATATTTTTGATGACGTGCCCCTATTAATAAACGTTAGCATGCGTGCGTGTATATGCACACACACACACCTTAGCCGACAGCCTGATGCCTCAATGATGCCTCAGGTGAGCTTCATTGCTAATAAGTGGATGGAAATCTATACTTTAAGTGGTTTTCTTAATTCCTTCCTTTTTGGAGGCAGGCAACTTCTTATCTTTGTTTTTCTACCAAATGTGACTGATGAAGAGCCTGTACGAGGGACAGGAGGAGAGTTACTTGGCTGTTTGCTCAGCTCTGCATTATTCATCTTATCTTCTATCTGTGGGTTTTTTCAGATCATTTTTGCGAGGATTCCTTCATCATAATTTGAAGATCAATTTAATTAAAACTGGATAATATAATGCTGAGACCCATTAACTGGGCTGAAATGCTTCGTAATAAATTAGAAGGGAATCAAAGAGGGAGGGCCTCTCAATGATCCCAGCATCCCTCCCCCAAGAGTGAAAGTCTCCCTCTTCCCTTGGGAAGCCATGCCTGTCCAGGGACTTAAGGACATGAAGCAAGACACAGTGACAATGTCAGTACAGCTGTGACATATTGATCAAGGTTAATTTTTTTCTTATTTTTATAGACTAAAACCATAGAAATTTACACCCATTAGGATGGCCATTATCAAAAACCAGGAGATAGGCCGGGCGCGGTGGCTCACGCCTGTAATCCTAGCACTCTGGGAGGCCGAGGCGGGTGGATAGCTCAAGGTCAGGAGTTCAAGACCAGCCTGAGCAAGAGCGAGACCCTGTCTCTACTATAAATAGAAGGAAATTAATTGGACAACTAAAAATATATGTAAAAAAATTAGCCGGGCATGGTGCCACATGC